>JAWPHD010025826.1:0-15109 GCA_037043455.1 Cyrtodaria siliqua
CTGTTCACAATATATATTGGGATGGATTGACCCTCTAAGATTTTGGTAGGTCGCCAAAGATCGCCAAGTTGGCTAAAACTATGTAAAATTTATGGAAATTTGATCGTGCAAATATTTATACAGTCTTTCCTATCAAACCTTGCATTCCGAGTACTTTTAGTACTTTGATTTATCATAATATATATGTTATGTAGGGGAAATAACTCTGCAAGTGATGTGGCAAATATCGCCGCAAGATGTCGCACCGTTTCACTTTGCACGTAATGAAATCAGTTTCTGTCGAACGGATTGTGTTTGCATCGCACCGACTGTGTTTTCGCCCGATCATTTCACTTCGAACCGCATCAGTTCACTTTGTTACGAATGAACAGAGTTTACACGTCACATCGAATCAATATGTACGTCATCAAATGACTTTGCGTCGTATGGTTTGAAATTGTACATCGTATCATTTCACTTCGAACCGTATCAGTTCACTTTGTAACGAATGAACAGAGTTTACACGTCGTATCGAATCAATATGTATGTCATCAAATGACCTTGCGTCGTATGGTTTGAAATTGTACACCGTATCATTTCACTTCGAACCGTATCAATTCACTTTGGCACGAATGAACCGAGTTTATACCGTATAATTTCACTTCGAACCGAATCAATTCACTTTGTAAAGAATGAACCGAGTTTACACGTCGCCTCGAATCAATATGTACGTCATCATGTGACTTTGCGTCGTATGGTTTGAAATTTTACACCGTATCATTTCACTTCGAACTGTATCAATTTACTTTGTAACGAATGAACCGAGTTTACACGTCGCATCGAATGAATATGTACGTCATCAAATGACTTTGCGTCGTATGGTTTGAAATTGTACATCGTATCATTTCACTTTGAACCGTATCAATTCACTTTGTAACGAATGAACCGAGTTTACACGTCGCATCGAATCAATATGTACGTCATCAAATGACTTCATGTTGAATTAAATGGCCTGCCATTGAATGGTTTGTAAATATCCACATTTTGACGGTTATGGCTTCCCATAGTACAGTGTTTCATACCGTAGATTATGTAAAAACTAATACCTTACCGGACGAAATAACATCCCATTATGTGTCAACACGATGCAGTGTTGGTGACTGACAGGTCACCGTGACATAATTTGACACGTGAAATTGACATGTTGTTGCAAGTTGGATTTGGCATTACTGTCTGCTGCTGGAGGTCCATGATCAAGGTATTTGTTTTGTCATTAAAATGTGTTTGTTAATAAACAGTACACACCACTTTTAGATCGTGCATATTTAGACATTGGCCAAATACAGTGCCTAAAAAAGTGGTGTATACTGTATAATAGAAAGTTCATAATTACTATAACTGTTTTTCGTGTACTCCGATCTTTCCAGTAACTGGATGTACTGTAAACTGTAGAACGTATCGTGGAATAAAACAATTGCTAGTAGAAATGCTATCAATGTCCCCCGCACCCCGCCCCCACCCAAGTACGGTAGATGGGGGTGTGGGGGTAGATGGAGCTTGCATACCGAAAACAAGGAGGGGGTAAGACAACTAGAAACCCCCTCCACCCCGACCCCCACCCCTCAGATGCATGAATGTAAATTGTTAGCGTTGTCTCTATATCGTTATGTTATCCCCATTTTCTCGCACATTCGTGAATACATAACCCGATACAACTACCATTGAAACAATGTAATCTGCCAAAGAAATTTGACTGAAATCGGTCAGATTCATATTTATGTACAGTAAAGTTTTGAGGCAACGAAGTAATTTTGAATTGACATTTATTTACATTTACTACATACTTTCTGTTGCGAAAAAAACAACGCAATTTCGAGAAAGTACATTTCACTAAAAGCCTTTAAGGAGGTGAAGCTACTACGCTTGCCCCCAGTGTGCCTCAAAAGAAGTGACTATTCCATGGGCTGGAAATATGCTGTGAAAGTGGAACAATGTTTTTAATGGATCTCCAGTTGGGCTACATTATATTTTACATGTATAATGAATGATGAGAGATGTTTTTATTACATTAACCGTGTTATTGAGCACAAGTAGTATTCATGCTTTATTCAATTTAGTTCTTCTTTTATCTTTTCTTTTTTAAATATGTTACAGTATGTATAACAAAGGATAAACTATGTCTGTTTGATCATTGACATTGGATTGATGTTGTTTTCAGAGAGGCCTCAAATGTGAATCGTGCCCTTGAGCAGCTCTAAGTGAATTGATACTGACGACTTCAGAATGTCAAGCCGTATTAAATGCCATTGGATCATATGGAGGTAAGAGCCTTTTTAAAAAATGTTTGCACTTGTGTAGTTGTTTAAATGGTGTTTGTGTTATGCTTGCAAGGTGCTGTTCAAAGTTAGAGTAAAACATGTTTTCAATGATAGTGCAGCGTGATTGTCATATGAGCTCGTGTAAACTACATGTACTGGATACATGCGAAAACAAGTTGTGTTAAAGGGACACTAGGCAGTCTTTATTTGTTTAAAACTTCTGGAGTTCGGTTAATTTTTCTGCATAGTTTGCATTTGTGCATCATCAATATTATTTATTAGAATAGTTCAGAAGAAATTGTTTTACACATTACTTACTGTTGATAATAGTGCACCTATAATATAGTAAGTATTTGATAGAATAACGAAGACAAAATGAAACACTTTTATTTAACTTTTAATGCAAGCAGGTTTAAATTAAAAAAATTACCAGGTTAACAAATGAAGATGCTAATATTAAAGCTTGATAAATACTTCAAGATTGCCGTGTGTCCCTTTAACATCAACTCATTGGTCTATGTGATGGGTCTCCAATTTATTAAAGAGACACAGAGCAAATTTCCAATATTGTGTCTGTTTTACACATTTTCACATCAGAACAGACCACACATCTACAAAAGTGTCTTCTCAACTGCCCTATTTAATCATGTTTTATTTCTAAAACTAGCGGCATCACCAGATTTTGAGAAAGAAAATAAATAGTTGTATATTAATGTTTTCTCCCCATGTAAAATGACCTTACTAAGTCATTAAAGTAAAATATCCTATGAACAAAACGTGTAAAATTTAACAATTTTAGATTTTTGGCAAGACTTGTATTTTATTCCCCTTCTAGTAAAAATGGCTTATAGAGCATTGCACCCTCTGTCAGATTTAACTTTCCTTATAATAGATTCTTGCTGTACTGTTGGGTTGAAAAATACATTAAAATGGTTCTATAATCATGTCAGTTCAATCATATACTAGTATGATACACAATATAATATGTATTGACCCTTTGCTTGATTTGCCATTTACTCAGTTTTGGTCAAGGGACGTTTATAGCATATCGGCTTTGAATCCAGTGAACACGGATTCAATTCTTACTGGCGCCACTGGATTACTTCGATGTGTCCTGCTAGCCTCGTTCGTCGGATGGGAACGTAAACCGGATGGTTCTGTGTATCGGAGTCTGTCCTCCAAGCACGTTAAAGAACCATAGGTATCTAATCGGTAGTAAGCTTAGGGCAGGGTTCCTGGATGCCTATGTATCTTTCCTCCTCTCTTTGGGGCGGCTCGAAATAACCTAAACAACGTGTTGATGAGCGTTAAACAATAATTACATTTTAAACTGTACCATTCCCCTAAACATACCCTAGCTCCCCCTCACAACACCTGATTCAAATTGAATACTCTGCTCGACTTATATTAACTTTTTATTCTATGTCTTTCTTTTCTTTCAGTCTGCACGTCATGTGGAAGAAGACTCCATGTACACCACTGGCCAGAGTCAATGCTGAAGTTTATGTTCGCTCAATTATTTGCTTAATAAAGTATACATATGAACTAAAATATTGTCTTTATAATTATGTCTTCCACCACAAAGTGGTAGGTGAGACAGATTATATTTGGCCTTTCCGTTCGTCCGTCACAAATCTTGTCTGCGCTACTTGTTGGATTTTGACGAAACTTTGTACAAACTCTTTATTACTTTCTCTGAAGCTAATTTCATAAAACTTCATAATTTGACTGCCTTTGGTGAAATGATAATCCCTGTTTATTTTGAAGTCAGTAGTTGAAAGGTCCGTTACCATGACCGGAAAATGAAAAGTATTACCCACACAGTTTTTCCTATTACCTAAAGCAAATTTCATGAAACTTCATTGGTGGACAGTGGAAAGAGGATGATCGTTTGATTTTTAGGTAAAAGGTCAAGTTCCCTGCAGACATCCACTATCCAAGGATAAGCATATGTTACAACACACATGTTATAATATTAATGGTATAATATATGAATATTTTCTTGCACAATGTTGAATCCGGTAAAACAAGTGGTTTTGTTCACCGATACTGTCGCCTGTGAACCAAACCACTTGTTGTTAAATTACAGGATTCAACAGTGTGTAAGACATATTCCGATCATCCATTTTTTTTTTAAATCATGAATTAAAAAATATATATATTAAAACAAACAAAACATGTTATTTGATGAAAACAGACGTATTCAAATTTTCAAAGTAGCAATATTCGCAGAATATAGTAGATTTCAACTGCTGAAAACAAACATGTATTTTTTTTTCAGGAAAAAATAATTCTACGAATATAGTATATATGTTCAGGGAAATGTTTAATATGTCTGTTTTCAAATACTACAGATCGTAACGCACCGCACATGTATATTAAGTATTTACTTCCAATATAGTAGTGAGTATGACTGCGTTCTGGGACCATATAAATATAAAAGAATAATATATATAAATATATATATATAACTTTATATGCCCTATAAATATAAACGACTCGCACTTTTTGGATTCACGCGTACAGTGTTTCACAACACCACAAATCTGGCAAGTGCTCCATTGACACAATGACATGTCCACGTTCGAGTCTACACATAATCATGTTTGTTACTGACAGTAGCATGTCTGTTACTCGTCAGTCATTTATTTACTTGGTTAAAGGGACACATGCCAATCTTGCTTTCTTTAAAACTCGAGTCGCTCCCTCAGTTTTAAACGAACAGTTAAAAGAATATACTTCTTTCTGCCTGTTAAACTTATATTAGTTTATCGCTTTTTCTGATTTCCAAAATTAACTCTGCAACGTATGTTGCCGCCATCATGATTTCATTTTCCGATATACCGTTGCAACATTGTTTGTTAAAGTAAATTGGCCATTCTGACATAAACCCAAAGCATGTATAGATCAAAAATTTAGTGTAAAATACATGGACACATACATTTTAAATATATGTGTTTGCATAACGAAATTATTAAATTGTTTCTGTAGCCGGTCGTCTTTCCTTAATGAATATGAATGTTGACGTCTTTTGGTCGGACGGTCCTGTTACTTAATTAGTACTTGTCTCCGTTTATTGTAATTCTACATATATACAGAGGAGAGATGTATCTATATGATTTTGTTATTATGCTCGCTTCTAAAATGACGAAATAAATCGGTTTGAATAAAAGGCGCATTCTCAGCAATACACAACGTATTGTGTGAATACACAACGTATTGTGTGTACGGGTTGGAGGGGGGAAGCCCACGGGGTTGGAGGGATACTACCGTAATGATGCTCTCATAAATACTGTGAACATACTACATCAATAATATAACAACTACTGAACAATGCTGAAATCGATTTATCTTTATAAATGAATTCATAATTCCACAATTTTATTCCGTGCGAACATCGATTTGGAACGTCGATTCAGCGTATTTAAACGATTACGGTGTACTTCGTTAGTTTTCGGGGGGAAAAGGTACTTGCCTCCGATTTTTTTTTATATGTTACATATCTACAGAGGAAAGATGTATTTACGCGTACATGCTTTTTTTTTTTCTCTCGCTTCTAAAATGATGAAATAAATCGAATTTGATTAAAACTGCACATTCGCAGCTATATACAACTTAATAAATACGGTATGGAGTGTGGTGGGGTGGAATGAGGGGCGGGGTTGCAGGGATACTACCGTAATGATGCTCTCATAAATACTGTGAACATACTACATCAATAATATAACAACTACTGAACAATGCTGAAATCGATTTATCTTTATAAATGAATTCATAATTCCACAATTTTATTCCGTGCGAACATCGATTTGGAACGTCGATTCAGCGTATTTAAACGATTACGGTGTACTTCGTTAGTTTTCGGGGGGAAAAGGTACTTGCCTCCGATTTTTTTTTATATGTTACATATCTACAGAGGAAAGATGTATTTACGCGTACATGCTTTTTTTTTTTCTCTCGCTTCTAAAATGATGAAATAAATCGAATTTGATTAAAACTGCACATTCGCAGCTATATACAACTTAATAAATACGGTATGGAGTGTGGTGGGGTGGAATGAGGGGCGGGGTTGCAGGGATACTACCGTAATGGTGTCCTTGAGAAAAACTGTGAACATTCTACTCTAATAATTTATTAAATACAGAACAATGTTGAAATCAATATATCTCTTAAAAAGGATTTCACAATGTCATGGTTTTATATCCCGCGTGAACATTAACTTCGAAAGGCGAGTGTTCATATTTTAGCGAACACGGTGTACTTTGTTAATTTTGGGGAAAAAAAAGTACTTTTTTCTGATTGACTTTAAATTTTGGGTTTTAATAGTAGACATGTCAATGAACACTTTCATGAAAAAAAATTCATTCTCGCTGTTAAAACTTCATTTTTTGGCATTTTTTTCGGATTCAGAAAATTAGCACTGCAACATATATTTTCACTATCCTCATTTCCTTTCCCGACGTACCGTTACAATTTGGTTTGTTAAAACTTATTCTGACCACTCCGGCATAAACCAAAAGCATGTATAGATCAGAAATTTAATCTGGAATGCATGGATACATACATTTGAAATATATGTATTGAAATAATGGAATTATTTCATTTCTTGTGTACCCGGTCGCGTCTGTAAATGTATATGCATTATGCCGTCTTTGCGTCCGTGGGTCATGTTAGTTAATTTTGGGGGAAAAAAAGTACTTGTCTCCGATTTCATTAAAAATGTGCATATGGACAGAGGAAAGATTTATCTACGCGTACATGCATTTGTTTTTATTCTCGCTTCTAAAATGACGAAATAAATCGATTTTGATTTAAAAGCGCATTTTTGGCAATTTAAACCTTGAAACAACCTAAATTCATCCCTTTGAAAAATACCTTTAACTATTAATGGGAATTACACGAAGTGTACGCCAATTATGTTCGACCAATGTAGTTTGTGAATATTATTTCTTTAACAACGATCTGTGATTGTGTTTTGTTATAATCCCAGTTTATAAATAAGAGGTGTATAAATCTGACCAGTGAAAATTTTCCCAATAATGTCATTTTGTTATCGATTTTATCACGTGACCTTGTTTGATAAATATTCCTACGCCATAGGACTGGCGTTCCTACTGAAAGGCTGCGTAGTAACACGTGTGACAAGAATAACCAATGAATCAGTGCCAGCAAAGCCCGGTGAACAGTCTCCACCAATCAGCTGTGACCCGGATCGCCGGTAGCCAGTCGTATTGCAACCGGTGATCCAGTCAAGCCGGGCTGGAAGCACCTGCTCGCCGGTCCTCCGCTAGCACTGTACAATAGTTTCTCAACAATTATACATTAAATATAAAACTATGACAAATACTATATACATCAATAGATTCCTACTACAGAGAATATGCTGATACCCAACGTAAAGACTTTAGATCTCTCACCACTACAGCTGTAGGTTCAAATCCACCTCGTGCCCGATTTGATGTGAGAAAATATGCCAGTTGCTTGTGGAATGACGATGATTCACGGGGACGTACATATTCGTTTCCCTTTATTTATAGGAGTTTCGCAGAGTCTGTATTTGGCTCCTTAGCATCCTGGGCACAAAACAGTATCCCAGACATTACTTTAATGTTCGTGCACAAGCATAATTGCGCCCATCTGCAACATGAGTAACACTGACTTTAGAAATGGCCAGATATAGCTGAAAATATTACACATTTCAAACTGTTTGCAAATACACACTATTTCATATTCTTCTGATAACGTGTGCAGTATATTAAACAGTGAAACAACCATGCAGTTTGGTTACATTTTACGGTTCAAATTAATTTAAACATATCTTAAACTTGCTAACACATAAGTTTATCTTTTGTTTCATTATTCTCTTTATAGTACGGAATGTATTCTATGGATATTGAAATGATTTGTTAATCTAAGTACATGTACTAACAAAATGCCATCTAACAACATTTATGTGTACATATTATGTAAGCATGTTCATGGACCATATTTGACTTAAAACAATAATAAAAAATAATATCATGAAGACGCATAATGATGATGATTTGTTTTGTATGCATAACCTTTGCTGGACAATATACTTTGTGTTAGTCTTATACTAAAAAGTTATTTGAAGGGAAGTATTGGGATTATTATGTAAAAGGAAAACAGGTAGTTAAGTTTTCTTCTCGAATGTACCTTTTTTCTCCAAAGAAATACAGCAATGGAATTTCCTTGGGTTCGTATGAAAAACAAAAAACAAACACTTTATACAGTGAACTCTGAAATCAGACGAAATCCGATATAATAAGAGACCAGCAAGGTTTCACGCAAGCGTAAAATAGCTGCCGAGAGAAAATAGCATTACATCTGGGTAGGAAATGGGGACAAAGTTTAACATAATAACAGATCAAGTCAAGTTTGTTAAACGATATAGAAAAAAAAATCAAAAAAAATCTCGTAGTCGTCAACATGCCATGACCGTTTTTCCTTACCAGACACATTTTCCCCATTTTTTATCATCAGTTCTTACTACCAAACATTTTGAATCAAGGTGGACGACGTCAAATCCTTGACATGCGTTACATATTGATTACATATTCACCTTTGTAGCACGACATGCTAGAAGTACACATCTGCACAGAAATGCAATTGTTCATATGTAAGGAATTCGTGTGCGTTAGCGTGCATTACAACACAGATAAACTGTTCACTGCTACCATGTGTAATTATAAGATTGCGTTATCAAAGTGAAAAATTCAAAGAACCTGTTCATTGCTACCTTACCATGTGCAATTATGAAAAACATATGAAAACGTGGGACGACGGGAAACTTGTTTGGCGAATAGTAAACATGAAGACCCTGATCAGACTGCAGTATGATACTGCAGGATCATAGTTAGTTGTGAAGGAAAGGTAAATCGTCCGTTTTTTCTCCACTAGAAATGTATATTGAAGACATTCTTATCGATCATGGTCCGGTGTTAACATACAGATTGTTTCCGCTGCCAATAAAACCAGGGTTCGTTGCTCTGAAAGTTAGTTATTATGTAAATATTTATCGATTTTAGGCTAGAAAGTTTACCATCACTAATTACATGTAAGCCTCCGAGGTGTGTTCGAATGTAGTTCCTATAATAAAAAGTAATCCCTCCCTTTTGATGAAAACGGGCATTATAAGTAGGGGAAAACTGCCCATTTCTATTCGATTTTGTGGTTGTATGTATAAGAAGCGTATTAATAAGTTTTACTGGATCACTGATGAACATTTTCGAAATTTCGACTTTATGCTTATACTTTGTGAGCAATTTAAACAGTCAATCAATGAAAACAGCTGTACCCTTGACCTGTTTAGTAAACAAACAAGAACTTTCTTACATGTCTTGTGACCCCACCTTTTCTGGTGATTTTTCAAGTGGAAAATTAGTTTTCTATATAAACATTACACTGCTGCATTATCCATACTTGAGTTAAATTTGCAGCAAATCATTAATATGTGACACTTTAACATTGGTATCTATGGGGAAAATAATTAGTGGTTTCACACCTAGAAATGTATTTTAGTTCTACCATAACGGATGCAAACCATTGTTTTATCACATTTTAAAGCTCGATTATTTTATAGAACTAAGAACTTAGAAGTGTTTTTTTAACTTCATGTTTTTTAACTTCATCACACTGGTATCGATTGGTCACAATTAAATGTGGATACAGCTTGTTTGGAATTGTTCGGAATTTATTATGAATAACGAACATATCTTTTTACACACATTCTTTACAAAAGTGCCATAGCACCTGTTTGCTTTACTAATGCCTCAAGTTTCACGAACAAAACTGAAGTGTGACACATTAATTACAAGCACGGCATAATAAGGCTTACCTTAAAAGTAAATTCAGAAGGATTTATTTACTTTTCTGTATTCCAATTTTTAACAGGCCGACGCTTCTCTCGGTATGGTATCAATAGGATTGAAAGAAATGAAGGTTTTTGTCAATATTGTAATACTCAAGATATTGAAGATGAGTTTCATTTCATTCTAAAATGCCCATGTTACTCTGATATAAGAAGGAAATACATAGCACAATATTTTTGTAATAGACCAAGTATGTTTAAATTCATCGAATTATTGCAAACTGAAAACAAAATGATTCTGTTCAAACTGGCTTCATATCTCAAATGTGCGATGTCACATAGAATATCTATATCTATAACACATTAATTACAAGCACGGCATAATAAGGCTTACCTTAAAAGTAAATTCAGAAGGATTTATTTACTTTTCTGTATTCCAATTTTTAACAGGCCGACGCTTCTCTCGGTATGGTATCAATAGGATTGAAAGAAATGAAGGTTTTTGTCAATATTGTAATACTCAAGATATTGAAGATGAGTTTCATTTCATTCTAAAATGCCCATGTTACTCTGATATAAGAAGGAAATACATAGCACAATATTTTTGTAATAGACCAAGTATGTTTAAATTCATCGAATTATTGCAAACTGAAAACAAAATGATTCTGTTCAAACTGGCTTCATATCTCAAATGTGCGATGTCACATAGAATATCTATAACGCATATGTGAACACTTTATAGATCATCCTCTTTATAGCTGATATATGTCTGTATATAAATCATATACTTTGTATGTTACACGTGATTTAAATATGTATTTTGTAATTGTTGTATATATGTTATGATGATGTACTTAACGTACAAGTCAGTAAAAGTATACTCTGTTCTGTTCTGTTCTTGTATCAACTCAAGTCGTATCAAACATTGTCAAAAGTCTACTCATATTGTAGTCGAGTAGACTAACCGTGATAAAGATGAATGGCCACTCCCTTTTTTGTACTATTATCAATTAACAAATTTAACTCTTAAACATCATATAAACATTTCTTGATAGTCCCTGAGAGAAACATATATTTAAAACAGCTACTAAGTTGTATGTAAAAACAAGTATTATTTGCATGTCGTAGATACTACTTTTACCACTGCGTGACAGCACGGGGAAATGAGATAAATCTGAATTTTATAGCTGCACAACGATTGCCATATAATTGATACATTCACCTGTGGATTAATTTACCTGTTCAAAGTTTTCCTCGTCATCAAATAAAATCTTATTCTCGCTTTTCACAGATATTGCAATGTGTGAATTGTAAATAACTATTGTTGTTTATTGATTTCGATTTTAATAACATTAACATGTTCATGAAATAAAACATGGCCGGAGAACTTTAAGTAGGCAATTAGTAATAGATAGAGTATGGTTTCATTGAGTTGGTTCATTTAAACATCGAGATGGGCGTAGCCCATCGAGGTGTTTAAATTAACCAACGAGATGAAACCATACTCTATTTGTTTTGTAGCATGTCCATTTCAGCTCTATTTCAGTTATTCTCACTGTTATTCTCACTGTTATTCTCACAGTTATTCTGACAGGTCTTATTTTCAATTAAACGATTTACACCTGTGTCCTAACAAAGGAAATTGTCTGTGACCATGTTACAATTGTTAATGAAATAATTTGGTCTGGATAACTAGACGACTAGACTAGTTTATGTTGTATACTCATTGAATTCTTGAGTTGTGATCGAAGTACACTTAATTTATTTGAATTATATTAAAGTGCTAGGAACATAATTGCCGGTTCGTCAGGTTTTCCACAATTATTTTTTTGTTATTAATAATTAAATAGAAAAAAAAATGTATTTTTGTTATCAATAATTAAATAATTGGTAACATGCATTTTAATTTAATACATACGCACATTTAAATATATTTGGTTTAAACATATTTTAGTGCATTTCTTTTTTACAAAGCATGCACATGGATCGGGCAACAAGTTCTTACAGCATTAGTTACGGCCCTTTTCATTTATATTTGGAGTGACACTTATCAGTCTACCAGATCCGCTACAGACCCTTTTAAAACCGAATTTACTGATTTCTTCTCTTGTTTGTGTGCGTTGCTTCTGTCGGTGTCTCTGGTGGATTTATCCGTATTGCGCTGGTATAAAATTATCCTTGTGCAGGTTTGCGGTTTAAGAAAATGATACATCCATCCAAGGATTTGTACAATAAGAGGATAAGAAAATATGATGAAATCTCGTAGACTCTCGCGTAGAAAGTACGAGATTTCAGCGTCTATCGATAAGGTGGGCCTTCCGATAAGACGGGTCCGATCGATAACGATAACGCGGCGAGCTTACCTGTACGTTTCGACACAAAACCAGTTCGGTGCTACTGCTGTGTTTATCTCATATATTACGTGAGAAATATATAGCTTCTTTTTAACTGGCGGCTTGTTAATTACTTGATTACATAGTCAATAGAAAAATCCCTAATTGCATAAAGCACTCGGGAATTATGGCTCAGGGTTGTGTCACGAACACGGAGACTAGTTCGAAAATGGTGTTAATAAAATGTATAAACACACGGTGATACTCTGATTACCGCGAAAATGATGACGATCCTATGCTCTAAATATGTAATTGTAGCATGGTCACAGACAATTCTCTTTGTTCAGACACAGGTGTAAATCGTTTAATTGAAAATAAGACCTGTCAGAATAACTGTGAGAATAACAGTTAGAATAACTGAAATAGAGCTGAAATGGACATGCTACAAAACAAATAGAGTATGGTTTCATCTCGTTGGTTAATTTAAACACCAGGATGGGCTACGCCCATCTCGATGTTTAAATGAACCAACTCAATGAAACCATACTCTATCTATTACTTATTCCTTGCTGTAATAATAAAATACTTTAAATACCAATAATTATCGGACATTTTGTTTTATAATTCTTAAAGTGTTTGGATTACCAGGCGTAAATCATTAATATTAATTGTATTGTTTTCGCTAGGAAAATTAACATTGTGTGACGCGGTGTCGGTTGATATTTGTTTTCTTCTTTTGTAACGATTTTAACCGTATTGCAATTAGACCAATTGAATTAAAAAATGCATATTGTTTGTGCAAATGTATGGTAATTAATTAGCGAAATTATCCTTTATTTTCTTCGAGTTTAAAGCGCGGCGTCGGCCGATATTTTGATATGTCCCGAGACTTGAATGCATAATTATAGTTTGCTGCTTAAACTGTTATTTTAATCAATGCTTTATTAACAAAACAAAAACTGTGAACATGCATCTCTTGTACATATTTACCATTTGGTAATGTCATTCTGATTATCTTTACGTACATGAACATGTCTTACGGAAAAGAAGATTTTTTTATTAATTTTGATGAGCTAGATCTTGAAGCTTTGTTAGGCGAGTTTACTGCCAGCGAAAATGAGGTCTCTGATGATAATGGTGTAGATATGAGTAATAAGCCGACTCCTAAACTGTCCATGCTATGCATGCCACGAATCATACATACATTTTTTTAAATTTGTTTGTGCGTGCGTACTTTATCAAAAGCTCCCAATCCTCATCCCATTCCCCGGACGTTTGAATTGTTAGCTCCACTGAGAGTCTTAGCGCATGTCATAAAATGCGGTACTTACTCGTGTTTTATGCTCGCCCTATGGCACTAGTGTCTTATTGCTGTGAGTGTCATAAAATATATACCGAATATGCACCCTATTTGAGCGAGTTCCTTATATTTTCTCAAAACACAATGTCATAAAACCGGGTATTGAGACCCATGCTATATTGATTTGGTAGTGCAATAAAACACATGCCGAATATGCAGATATTCAAGCAAGTTGCCGCCTTATCTTTTGCTAATAACAACACCATGTCATAAAACCGGGTATTGAGATCCATGCTATAATTAGTATATATGCAGCTCATTTGAGCTGATGTCTTATATTTCGCTGGTAACAACACTAGGTCATTAAAATCCGGTATTGTCCCATACTACATGTAGAGTGCCATACCTGAAGCAACTATTCAAATAGATGCTCCACAAGCTAAACAATAACAAGAAGACAAAATTTAGAAATTCATAGCTTTTTATTTGAGTTATGTAAACAAAACATACGGTAATAAAGAGTTCAAAACATACGGTAATACAAGAGTTTTAATTAAATTAACATAAACAAGAAATGACACATACAGTGCAAAAATAAATCCAAAACATTTCAATATATGGTTCAAATTTGCAGTCACGTGCATAGGAATGTATAAAGTAGAGTATGGAGTGGTTCCTGAATTCCTCTGTATCCTTCCCCTTTTGAAGCGGCTGAAAATAAACTAAGATAAAGTGTTACTTTTATAAGGGATTAAATGCAGAGTATTGGTTTAAAACTGAATATTAATGTTATAATTAATATTAAAGGTTTGCAGCCATGTGGTCACGATTTGTTTCTATTTTATTTGTGTTAAGTATATATACCCATGACTTACAATGAATCTGTGTTACGTTGTATTAAGTATCACCGTCGTGAGTTTTCAACATGTACCACTTATTGTAGTAGTATTTTTAAAATTTTAGAAATATTTTTTTAAAGAAATATTGTGTCCCATTGAAATGTGAAAAGAATATACAAATAATGTTTTGCTTGATAAAAGGACAACCATGCAGTATGAAAACTATTTAAGAACACAAATATATTATTTAATTATATATATATTTAAAAAGAACATGATTGTGTTCATTTATATTAAAAAGGCATGGTATTTGTATTTTTTTGATTTTTTAAATTATTTCTTAGAAGAAATAATCTGCCAATTTGAAAGCTGAAGAAAAACATATAATGCTTTGTATGATGAAATAAAGGTTACTATGCAGTATAAAAATTATATATGAACACAAATATGTGTATTTTTCAGAAGATGAACATGATTTTATGCTTTTCTATTAAAAAGGCACTAACACA
>JAWPHD010025827.1:0-15109 GCA_037043455.1 Cyrtodaria siliqua
AAGTTGTGTTGGATGAGTTAGATAAATATTATAGTTTAAAACAGGACACCAAACAAAAAAAGGCTGAAATAAGTGAAGTTCAAAAATAGGAACTAGTAGAGCAGGGAAGAAAGGAAGCAATGGCAACCTTACAAAAAAAGTCTAAAAGGTGTGTGATTTATTGTTTTAGTAGTGTGTTTGAGTATGATCCACCACCTTTGTATTCAAGGTCGGAAAATTGTTAATTTGAATGTAATTTTGATAACTATAAAAAAAAAATAAACTTGCAATCTTCACTACCCCTAAAAGTTTTTTTCTACTTTCTGTACAACTAGGAATTCAGAAATTAGAAAAAACAAACTTGAGTAAGTAGGTACCATTTTGAATTTTCATATTTGAGGTTTTTTATTTCTTGTACATACTTGGTTTTTCAGATAAAAAATCAAACTTGAGTGAGTAGGTACCATTTTATGTTTCGAAGAGGCTAAAAAAAAAATTACAGCAGAACCCCCAAAATACATATATATACTTAAGTCAAAACAAGCGAATTTTAGTTTGTTTACGCAAACCCCAACTTAATTATATTTGGTTTTTATCAACTTTGATTGACGGTTTGTTGCAAAAGATCTTGGACGAGTTCGACAATGAGCATCGTAAATTGTATCCGACTTTCACCAATTTTAGTAAGAATAAATAATTGTACTATAAATATCTCGGATGAGTTCGATGACAATAAGGATAATTAATCAGCACATGACAGACCAATGAAACTTGATTCCGTAAGCACAATACATTACGTGGTACGGCCCTAATTCTCTTAATTAGCAGTTTTTATAACGGATATTTAGACAAATTGAATACAACACGTTTGAAAACATTTTTTATTGAAAAACATAAGATAACCTGTTTAAAAGTATCTATTAAATGCCTTAATTTTACAATAAGCAAAATTGTTAAGCCTAAATTAAGGTTTTATTTCATACCCCACCCAACCCCGTTTTCGCTTCTTGGAGAAGGGGGTGGTGGAGTATGAAAGTTAATACTCGGACCACGTAATGTAATGCAATTTGATTATTTTATTCCTTAAAAAATGATATCAGATTTCGGAATTTAGCTTATTTTTGCATACTCTGGGATAGACATAGATGAGAGCCTACATGTGTGTGTGTGTCATCACGACATAGTATGTGTCGTACACAGATAGATGTTGCTATCAATGTATTAAACACAAACAGTCATATTATACCCACTTTCCTTTATATAAGCACAAGGTATTTAGGCTCGAAATTGTCACTCGGATCTGAGCGTGTCTTCATTATCACAGGTATTTCAATATCGACCCATATATTTAACAAAGACCTGAATTTAAGCTCCCTTATATAACACTATTCCCTTGAAGTTGTTTTTACTATGAAATGTTTAATCCAAAAATCTGTTAGAAATTCTACACATTTATCTACTTCCATGGAATGTTCCGGGCAATATTTTCTGGTTGATCTGATTGGCTATTAATATTAATATTCTACTTTCGTTTTGTAAAATGATTACAAAATTTCTGATTAGTCCAAAAATTTTGATATATCCAATCAGATTACCTCCTTCCATACAATAAGGACAGGACCGTACTTACAAAAATGTTCATCAGAAGAAGCTGAGAAACACGCTGGTTAATGCATATTTGCATCTAATTAATAACTTAAATGATCCTTGATATTCTCATTCTATAGGACAATTTTTCTCATTTTTGAGGTGATGCTACTTTAAATGAAAAGAAAGATAAACACTTATTCTTCCATGATCGATGTGGATTGATAAAAATAAAAAAGCTGGAATCGCGTCATATACAATATTGAACCTAGATACCTTGCGTTTATAAAGAAAAGGGGGTAAATGTCTGTATGTGTTTAATTCATAGATAGAGACATCTTCTTGTGGTATCGTAAGAAATTCAATGTATTCAAGGTCAATTTCACTGGTCGCGGACATTCAGTTATGGTGCTCTTTTAATAACTTCTGGTCGAGATTGAGTGGATCTGGATGTGCGAATATCTCATCTCTAGACAAGAATCGTAAACCAAATTTGGGTACTTATTTTTCAAATCGTATGCATCTGGACAAAGGCCAGAATAGCTTATGTTATCGCTAGTGGTCCGTCTTAGCGTCTGTCTAACCAGTAATATGTTTATGTGTGTATGTTCTTGGCCCTCCACAGTTCATCCAATAATAACAAGTTCTCATGCAGTAGCTATATATCCGTAAGATCTAGAAACAAATCTGGAACCGATCAGATGCTAACCCTAATAGTTGAGTTATGGCCATTGAATTATCTGAAATAGCATACATTTGTCACACTCGTACTTTAATTTTCCACCTTAACCAAAGTAGATATAAAAGTTGAAAAGGAAACCAAATACACGCATAGAAACAAACAACAAATACAATGATAAACAAAAGGCAAGGTATATGACATCACAAACATAAAATAGTTGACAATATGGACTACTGAAATGGACGATCTGTGGCAAAACAGGTGTTGAAACCAGGTTATATTGTACACCAAACCTCAAGTTTACCCTATTGTCATCGCAATACAACGGGACAGAGTAAATAAAGAAATCCAATCCAGGCTATATCATCTAACAAAGTTTCCCAAAATGGGTATACATCTGGTTAAATACGCACTTAATGAATCCAGTACTTCCAAAAAACGTGTACAATTTGGGTTACCATTGTTGCAAAACATCACCACCGATAAACAAAATGTTTAAACCAAAACAAAAACTAATATCGAATTTAAACTGAACGATGATATATCTTTTTTACAATTTATCAGACTGAGTTTCATTGTCATATTACATACATTTCGTTATTTTGTAGCGCTAATACCATCCCTAGTGGGTCTTTGTAGCCGTATATTGGCACAGGCTTTCATGGGCCTCTTGTTATACTCTACGTTGAAAAACACATTACTTGTATGACTATATCAATTCATTCAAATTACTTGTATATCAATTCATTCAAATTACTTGTATATCAATTCATTCAAATTACTTGTATGACTATATCGATTTAATTCAAATTACTTGTATGACTATATCAGTTCATTCAAATTACTTGTATGACTATATTAATTCATTCAAATTATTTGTATGACTATATCAATTCATTCAAATTATTTGTATGACTATATTAATTCATTCAAAGTACTTGTATGACTTTATCAATTCATTAACATTATTTGTATGACAATATTAATTCATTCAAATTACTTTTATGACTATATCAATTCATTCAAATTACTTGTATGAGACTATATCAATTCATTCAAAGCATTGTTGTTCAATCAATTGTACCGGTACTTACTCGAAATAATGTGATGAGAATGTATATGTGTATATACATGAATCTTAAAGTTCTCCTGTCATGTTTTGCTTCATGCACATGTTTATGTTTAATTAAATCGAAATCAATATACAACAATAGATATTTATAATTCACACATTGCAATATCTGTGAAAAGCGAGAAAATATTTTATTTGATGACGTAGAAAAATTTGAACAGGTAAATTAATCCACAGGTAAATGTATTCATCAACTATCTGGCAATAGTTGTGCAGCTATACAATTCAGATTTACCTCATTTCCCCGTGCAGTCACGCAGTGGTAAAGGTAGTATCTACGTCATGCAAATAATACTTACTTTAACATACATCTTAGTAGCAGTTTTCAATATATGTTTTTCTCCGAGACTATCAAGAAATGTTCATACGATGTTTAAGAGTTAAATTTATTAATTGCTAGTACTACAAAAAGGGTGGCCATTCATCTTTAATAGACGGTGCGTCGCGTACCGAGATCAAGTTCACTGGTCGAGGCAGTAGCATTTCAAACAGGATTTCGGAGTATGTCAACGCATATGGGATAATATTGCTTCTTGTTTTCATGATGCAACAGTCGAACAAGAAATCTGGCATTCACGGAACACAAACATACAAAACACGTAAGCAAATTGCGTAAAACAATATATTTTAAAGTAAGTATTGGCCTGCCAAGACCTCCATGCATATGTCTTACTTGCAGGTAACGGCCTGTACAGATTGTGCTAAAAACAAACGCCCACTAGCGATTACCAGATGTTATTCGTGTGTTTATTCCACGCACTTAAAGTCGACGTTTTTATGACGACATGTTGTAAATAAACGTGACAACAACAGTTAACGATACAGCAGTTACACATGTTACAATGATGTCATTTGCTGCGTTTCAGTAAAAAATAAGAAATAACATAGAATCCCTCAAAGTCTCGCCAAATCACCCACAACTTGAGGGGCGATTTCAAACTTCAGTTTTCCCCCAGGCCTTGGTTCTAATGATCATAGCGTAACGAAGAAATCAGAAGCAGGCCGGGTGACCGAGGCTAAATTAAAGTAAATTGTGAGGTATCATCTACAAAACAAAGTGACAAAAAGACACATTGGAGAGTTCAATGGTAAAGAGAGTGCAGGGGTGGTGGGTTAAGCGGTTCTAGGGTGCCAAATGTTAACCTCCGATGGTATAATACATTCTAACACGACCTGCGCAGTCTTTCATATACACAAAGAAGAGAGACAACTGTATGTTATTCTACGATAAAATACAGCTGTTTCATTAATTACCCGCATATAGTTCATCCGTTGGAAGCGCCACGTTACATGACGTCACTTGGTAAATATACGTCACGAAGACAAACTCAACAGTAATTTTAATGAAATGTTAATTACAACAAACTTGTCATGCTCTCAAACCTTGCACACACCCGATATAAACCCATCATATGCATCAGTACACGTAACATTAACAAGCATCTTGAAAGAGCTGAGAAAGAGCGCAAGGTATATGACGTAAGCAATGACTTAATTGTTTGTCACGTGTACATATTGTACCGCGCAGAACTTTGCATACGGGGGCGCCCAATGGAACAGCCTGTTAACATAACAGCCTGATTACCTCGACCTCCGAGATAATATATAGTTCCCCCACAATAGCATAAACAATGGTGTTATTGTTGTGTAAGGACCGGAATAATAAACACGTACCTGTATTGTATCGGTGAATAAAATACAGTTAGGAGTTCGGATGCGTAGTAATTAAATCACGAGTGCGTTAGCATATTTATATTTTAGTATTTGAACAACATGGCAATTGAAATATCCTATGTCATTATAACTCTGCAAACGAAGTTTGAGGGGGTATATAGGTTGAAACTGTGAGAAGCATTAGTATGAAGTAGAGATGCGCAATATTCATGGCGTGGTAAGAGATAACTATATGGACAGTATAAAATAATCTGAAACACTGCAACTTTGCAGATCTGTAGAGATTCTAAGTATGTTCAGCATTTTATGATTATATATATTGAGGGTTAAGAAAGCATTAATTTCTGTTCTTACGATTTAGCTTTTTTTCTTGTGTGCGGTAAACACAGGTACGCATTTATTAGTTCTTAATTAAACAGTTCTATGTTGTGTTCAAAGTTTGTATTAAAACATCGAGTTGTAGAATGAAACAGGTACTGTGATCCGTTATGTTCCATAATGTTTCTCTACGTACTCAGTTATTAGTAGGATTTATCTCCACGTTTTCTATTGGACTATGGCATCTGTCCCACTCGTTTAAACACGCATTTCGCTGTTTGTCCCCATTTCTTCACTTCTGTGTGCTTCTTGCGTTTTGAAACCCAAGCTTAAATAAGTATCTGAACTTTTCTCAACTTCACTGTACGAGTCAGCCGTCTTCGCGCTAACCAAGACTTGCTTCCCGCTCTTTCTCTTTTTGTTTAGACTATCACGTCTCCATTTCTTCATTTCTGTGTACTTTGTACGTTTGAAGAACCCAAGCTACAAATATTTATAAATTAGGAAAACGACAAAAAGCTAACCAGATATGAAGTTATTTAACTTCATATATTGTATATCAACGGTCTATCATTTTAAAACCGGTCACCCACAAACTGGCACATTCGTGTGTCATTTGCATGCAGTATTGCTCTGTGACAACAATGTAATAACAATATCATATTAATTGTGTTACCTTTTATTTAATTACATGCAAAAGTGTCTACCGTGAAAATAATACCATTACGTGGTCCGAGTATTAACTTTCATACCCCATCCAACCCCTTCTCTAAGAAGCGAAAACGGGGTTGTCTGGGGTATGAAATAAAACCTTAATTTCGGCTTAAAAAGTTTCCATATTGTAAAGTTAAAACATTCAATAGGTGGTTTTAAACATGTTATTTCATTTTTTCAGTAAAATATGTTTTTAAACATGCTTTATTGTAAAAATATCCGTTATAATGTCCTGCTTATATAAGCTTTCCCATCGTCTAATGGAATTAAGGAGGGACCACGTAATGTTTATAAAAACATTATGGAGCTAACTGTATTGCTTCTTAAACAATTTGAGATTCTCATGTATCCCTTTAATAAGTTGGATTGGAAACATTGTCTATTAAAAAAGGAAAATGTATTGCACATTATGCGATTCAGCAGTCATGTGATAATGACTATCATAGTGAAGAGGAATGCTTCAACAAAGTTACTTATTGGACCTTCACAAATCACTAAATGTTAAAATGGTAATTTCCCAATGACTGTGGTAAAATGAATTTTGACATTGTACTTTTAGGAATATTTCAGTACATTTTTTTGAATTCATTTCCAAATGACTGTGGTAAAATGAGTTTAATTTAAACATTGATCAAGTAGGAATATTTCCGTAGATTTTCGAATTCATTTTATAAATCCATAATTAACAATATTAAATATATAACTAAGTAATGATTCTCTAGTATGTACATTCAAACCTGTCTTAAGCAGCCACTCAAGGGAAAAACCAATAGTGACCTCTAAAGGTAGATGGCTGCTTAATAAAGATTGATTTACATTAACATTGTTTAAACGGGATATAGAAAATGTGGCTGCTTAAGACAGGTGGTTGCTTAATAGAGGCGACCACTAATACTAGTCATAGACATGCGTTCCTACCTTCCACAATATGAGTATGAGTACCACCAAAAGAGAGACTCCCCCTAACACACTACCGATGATGATCCATATGTTGAAGTCCGACTTCATAGGTTCCACGAAAAGTGTCGTCAGTTTCTACAAGAAGGATACACTAAACAGTTATCGTAGGTTATATTAAAGGTTAATAGCTAGTTTTGTTTCGAGACATCCATGCAGCGGTGACTTAGGCAGCGATCCCACTTTTTGATTCGGGCGATATTGTTTACCATAAACGGTTAATTTACGCGATGGGTGAAATGTTTACCTATACATGTTCCTTATTCCCATGGCTTACGTTAACTGGGTCAATTAAATATTGGTTAAGGTCTCATAAACACATTGTAAGATTTTAAAGCCGTTTCAACGAGAGGAGAAGGATACATAGGTATCCGGGTACCTGCCATACTCATACTAATGAATATATTCCAATGGTCCTTATGCTTTAACGTGCTCTTGAATGATAGATTCCGATACACGTAACCGACCGGTTAAAATCCCCATGCGACAGACGAGATTTGGAAAAAGGTTTCTTGCCGGAGACCACACCGACGTGACAAAACTACACCGGTGAGGTTTTACCCGTATCCTCCAAAATGCAGGACCATCGCGCTATCCACTGGCCCACGCCAGTCAAACAAAATGTTCTCACAAAAGTATAGACGTCGGATCACAGCATTGCATACATCTGAATATCTGGTGTATGCGGTAAAAGCAGTATTATTACAAGAGTAACGTATTCGGGAATCTTATATTAACCCCTATATATAGGATCTCACGAAAAAAATGTCTTGAATGTAATCCTGGAGATATGGCATATCCGCAACAGGTTTAAGAAAACACTACTTGACGTTTGTGATTTTAATGTATACTTTGCTTTTAAGTGAATGCGTGCGTGTGAGTGTGCTGTAATTGTTGTTATAAATGCTTGTTCTTTAATCATGGTTGCGTTGTGTGGTTGCTGCACATCCTGCATGTATTTTACATTCATATAAAATGTTACACGGAATTTAGTTGTTGACCGATCATATTTACCTCAGCAGACGGAGTTTTTTCCCATGGCACGACTTTCCCACCAAACCAGATGTACGGATCTGTAACTGCAGCATTGGTCGCATATCGCACCTCTCGAACATTCTGCCGGATATACATGTGATTCATTCATTTTTATGGATGACGCATGCAACTTTTGTGATTAAACAGTTATTTACAACTGACCGTTTCATGCTGGTAACCCTATTATCAACCCTTTTATGTTTGCGGTGTCAAATACCTTGTCTCTATTTATCATTGAAATTGTTGTGTGTATCAATACGTGTTTTAGTTGATTGTGGTTCTTAAATGCAATGCTACAGTTTCAGTTCCACGTTTATATCTAAGCTTGAAACCTTTGAAACATTAGTTTTGTTTGTTAGTGATTATATCCTGTCGGGGATATCTTTATTTACACTGTCCCGTTTATTGGGATGACAATAGGGTAAGAGTGAGGTTTGGTGCACCCTAAAACCTGGTTTGAACCCGCAGCGCCTTCTTTGGCCACTGACCGTTCTAAGGCGGTAGCCCTATTGTCAACCATTTTGTGTTTGTGATGTCTTGTCTTGCCGTTTATTCATCTTTAAAGACGTTCTTTGTTTTTGTGTGTGTTTGTGGTTGACTGTCGTCCTTGAATGCTACTTTTCCTGTTCGATTTTTTTATCTACCTTTTCTACTTTTATTTGGCAAACTTCGACACCAGAACGGTCCATGAGACTTAACCGGGAAATTACTCTTGTGACCGTGCACAAAACATCAAACTCCATTTTCGTTTTGACAAAACCTAACCAGTTTGCCGTGAGAGCTTACTCTGACCATGTAACTAATCCCATTGATAAACCATTAGCCAACTATTCAATTTAAACGCAGCAAACGAAGAAGCTATATGTATCTACAATTCATATGAATCAAATAACGTATGTTCACTGTGATGAATGGTGTATCACTATGAATATGAGAAGTTATTCTAGACCGCATACTGTAGAGATATATGTTGTCGTTAAGCATATATAGGTATGATGGGTGACCGTTATTGTGTGTGACACTTGTGCTGTGCTTCACATTAACTATCAAACATAAATATCTAACATCAAGCTTATCGTGTTTACATGTTTTTAAAAGCACAAGATGGATGCGCACACACTCACAAAACGTGTAATTTGTTTGAACTCACCTTTTCATTAGCAATTGTACTTTCATAGACTTCAATAGTGATGTCAATTTTGTGCATTTCATCTTTCCCTAGCTCATTTATTTGACATTCGATAATTGTACACACATATTCGCTACAACTCTGAAACGAAATCATAGTAATACACATTACGACCGCATTTAGAGATTATATAAGTAAATATCTTGTGACATTATTACGAAATGGTTGTTAAAAGAAATACGTATAGAATAAAATAGTGTAAACTTATTATTGGATCCGCTTGGAGTAGGACAACATTTTCTCTGCTAGCTGCATACTATTAGTTGAACTTATCTACAGATAGTATAATAGGAATATCGGACATACGGTTGTTTCCATTGGAGAGTGTGGATAAAATTAAGGGCATCGTTTTTTCCTACTATTGTAATGATTGAATATGATCGAATGTGGCATTATGTGCACGAAAATAAGACTTACAATAGTTGTTCTCGTTGAATCCGCCTGTGGTTGGTTTCCTGGAGCATTTCTTGGTTTTCTTGCTGCTCAAGAGTTAAAAGGAGTGTACAGAACACGTACATACACAGTGAAAGTTTAGGGAAAATATCATAGTAAAATGCCGAAACTAAACACCATAAAATTAATATTATATGATAATGTCGAGTTTTAGGCAAAATGGGTATATGATGAATATTCTCGAAGTAGAGTTAAACGTCCCTATCCCGCCATATACAGGCAAGTTGTACAGCAGATGTACACCGTTTTTAAACCTACTAACGATGAGGTATATAATATTATATAACTTACATATTCTAAGAATTCAAACTTTAGAGTTACCAGCTCATAATTCATTTTACGATTATTTAATCACGGTATTTTAAGAATCCGTGAATAAACCTATATTTGTAATGTACATGTACATTAGCATACGACCTGAACACCTGGATAACATTTTGATAAACGGTTTTACAGTGTAATTATGCCGTTATTTGGCGCGATAATTTCGTTATTACAATATAATTGGTGAACTATAAAACACTAACTTTAGAATTTTAGAGAACCCTCATCTCCCGCCTCTCCCTCCACACACACAAACCAAAGGAAAATACAATATGCTGGTAAGATGGAATTAACGTTTTATGACCTTTGTAAATATATAGCTGTGATTAATGTGTATTCGTAAATGTGTTGGTATATCTATTTGTTGTATTATATTGGCAATTGTGTACAGATCTAGATCTGATACAACTTCCTGGTATTCGTCTCTGAATTTGTTATCATAAATACAGTTTGTGGTATACTTTGCTTATATTTATCCGTGTATTTTTTGTTTTGAAGGCTGAGTTCCGTGACTACTACATGTGTTGTTAGACCTTTGCATCTACTTTTACATACGTCATGGTTATCGTATTAAATACTTACATATGTCAGAGTTGTCAATATCTCCTTTGGGAGTGGTCGGTTGTGCTGTGGTTGTTGCGGTAGAAGTTGTCCAGATCTGAGCCTCAATATCGCGGATCCTGCAATACTGTGGCAAAACGTCAACCTGTGTATGTAATAGTAACATTATTTTAAACATATGTCAATATGTTGAGTGTGTGTGTGTTTTAAGATATTCCTCGATATCCCGGTAAATGCAGAGTTGTCACTTCCGGCTTCAGGGAACCAATTACGCTTTGCTCATCTCAAATCCTAAAGAATATGTATTCAATATAATCCGTATTACTCTTACATTTGCAGAGTCATATCCGTGTGTGAACTTGTATAATGTATATGTGTTTCCGTTCATATTTAGATGTCATTTATATAAATTTGCCTTACACTAATGTATTACATTAATAAATAACCATCGTCATCTTTTTAAAACAATATTGGTTAATATCCTGCTTTTGCAAGTGGACGTGTCTTTTAAATATTCTTAGTTAAAAAATGTTGCTCTAAATTCTCAACGGGTCTCAGTCAGTTGTTGTTTTTAAATTAGAACATGATATTGATTTTCCCGCCATTTATATTTTTAAAAAATAAAAAATTCTCGTTATTGATTAACTATTTTTGTTTATCAAAAGGGGTTATGACCCAATCATTTTGCAACGCACTGCATGTTTAGTTAACATTCATCACTATGCTTTACTCTTTGACTGTGCAATGAGTGGACAGATTATAGACCCTTTGACGACGTCTACCTAAATAATGAAAGAACGGTTTATCTTTAATCTTGTCGTGTCCTACCCATTTTTGTGTATTCTCTTGCTGCTCTGGTTTCTGCCGAGGCATTGAGTTATTTCTTTGTGGCTTTCTATGCTTCTTTTACCATGTTTAATTTTTATATATATGATCACCGTTGTGTTATATTGCCTAACAGTATTCATGTTGCCTAGTTTCTTAGAAAATATAGCATAGTGGAGATTTCGTTGCTTACATCGTCCCGTTTTATTGGAATGACAATAGTATATGAATGAAGTTCGAGGCATGTTCCCTAGAAACTGGTTTAAACACCCAGCGGCTTGGTTGCCACTGACCATTCCAAGGCGGTGACACTATTGTCAACCCTTTTATGTTTGTGGTGTCGCATATTGTTCTCTTCATTGTAATTGTCGTTTGCTTTGTATGTTCTGGAGACTGTGATCTGTGAAAGCTTCATTTCCTGTTCGACCTGTATACATACTTTTGAGTTATCCTGTTTATAAAGATAACTCGGCCGGTTATGTGTATTGCATGACATAAACTTGTAAGAGGAATGAAAAAGAGAAAATATTCCTGTAAAATCACTAATATGTACATACCAAGCCGTTATTCCTTCTTCACGTATAAGTTATTTGTCATGTGGCAAATCCTTCGTTCACTCTTTATTTCCATCATGAGTAATATCTCAATTGGTGGTTTCCTGTTCAATGCCTTTAATGCTAACTTGGATTTTTGTATATTTCTTTAGTTTGGCTTTACATATAGATCCAAGAATATTTTTAGAACTGTTAACCTAACTATTTCTATAGTATGTAGCCTTTTTATATAGTTATATTAACGTATGTCTGTCATAGAGGGCTCAGGCGGTCAACAAAGTCGTAAAATCATTATTTGTATTCTAGGTATATTGAGGTGGCCCTTTATTACTGACAGAGTGTGTTTTGACGTTCGTCTTTTTGTTTTGGTAAGCGAGTTTCAGCCTTTATCTGCGACAAAAAACATTACCTTTACTCTCCCTATATGGAATTGTCCTTTCTTAACAGGTACGGTGATGTTGACGTATGTTTTAGGTAGGAAGCTTGGTCCTCTGTTCGTAATTATGTAGCGGTGTACTAGGGTGATCATCCTGGTACTCTGTGGGTCTGCATTGTACCGTACTTGGTCAGATTCCGCTTTGCTTAAATGACAACCGTGTATTTATATATCTGTACCACATAACAGGCACAAACAAGCCAAAAAATGTGTTTCCTTTGTGTATCAATAAATACTGAAAATGGGATCAAACACAAAAAAGAGATAAAAGTAGCAGACTCGGTTTCAATGATGCTGTTCATGAGAGGTAATGTGATGAGCAACACCACTCTCTCGCCTCCTAGCACCGGCTCAAGCGATATTTTACTTTCATAATAAACGAATATTGATACAATTAACTTTTAACATTTACATGATTTAAGCGGTAAATAGCAAACGTAACTTTTATATTTTTGTTAACTGTTAGCTGTGCTCTATTGATATTACAGTTTATCTCTGATGAACGGTCATCTTCAAAATATATTCAAAATGCCGCATATAGTCTTTTTCAATCAATCAATATAAATATTTAGTTGGATTTTTATTAACGATATTTAACTATTGATGTTAGAGACGCTAGAAAGCTGTGGGAATGAGCGTCTTAACATTAGACACACTTGACAAAATGTGTGTATCGCATGTTGAATATAAATTAACTGAAAAGTAAATATTAAAACAGTAACTGTTACTCAAAGGTAAAATTGAAATACAGCTGACATACTCCTTTAGAATATCCACTTTGTATAGAAGTTGTACATTTAGTGTGTGACTGTATGCGTTATTTGCCTTGTCAACATCGTCGTTTGCCTGCTCGGCGCACACTAAAATCTGTAATACAATTAGAAAAAATGAGTCTGATTGTGAGCTTTATTTGTATTGTTCAGGGCGCTTGTTTCAGCCAAAGATTTAGCAATAACATTGAGTAATTGTAATATTACATACGTACATTATATACCATTGGAACTGGCAGTTTTAGTGGTAAATAAAAATACCGTATGTTTGAAATTCGGTTGAGAAATAAACATATTACAGCCAAAATGTTTTTTGGATGGGACTTTTCCCATTTCTGGGACAGCAGAAAATTAAGAAATCTCAAATAACTTCAGTTAACCTCAATATTTTTTCAATACAACTTTCAGAGTGGTGTCTTAGTTTACATTTGTCCAATTTATTAAACTCATATTTGTATATAAAACAAATCAAAACAAGCGCCCCGAACAATAGCCAGTTGCATGCATGCTTCTTAAGCGGTTTTAAAGTTAGAGAAACATAAACAATGAAGCATAATGTGGTCAACAATCTACATAAAGTTATGGTTCGTGCTGCTTCTTTCTATTGTAAGTTTCCTGCAATTCTATTCTGTCAAATAAACAGTATGATCTGGACAAGGAAAAAGACTGGGCCCTGGTACGTATGAAAAAACATACGGAAAGAGGTTATAACTATATGCCCTCCCGAAATTGTAGGAGAGTATAACATGTGGACTTCATTAATGCATGTTATATATTTCAACCTTTAAACAAATTTAAGGAAACTGTACAAACTGCTATAATTACTAACAGAGATACCAGTAACCTGGTACCTGCAATGTGCTTCTAAATTGTGGAATTTCACATATGTTTACACAATTATAATGAAACATCAGTATTCATTGTTTTTAACTTGCATTACTACTTGACAGTTACTTGACAGTTGTACACTTAACATGCCCTAGTAATTTAGCTTAAACTTTACCCTTGATTTACGAGGATAAATGATTTTCAATGATTATAAATAGTCTTTTTTCTTGTTTTACAAAGATAAGACATATACGTCAACAAAAAGACGGCAACACACATAGGAAAATAGTACGGTAATACCGCAACTATAAGACAAATACATCGTATTCTTGGTGGTGGTTCACACATTCACATACGATTTATTTGCAGGACTTTAATTCAAGAAGTGCTCAATAATAAGATACAAAAGACAGTATTATGTAAATGCGAATCAAACGCCATCACCTTACGTTAATTGACGTCCGCATTCTGCTGAGGTCTCTCTCTGGAACCAGCTTCGCTTGAGATATATCATAATAGGCCCTGACTTTAAAGTTATCATATTTGTCCATTCTACTATCGGCGCTACATGTTATATTCGTCGACGAATCGCCAGCGTCGTCTATAATATTGCAATTGGATCTGACTTTCCCCAAACTCGTTCTGAAGAATAAAGTATCAGTGTAAACATACGTTGAGTGACATACATATATTTATAACAAGCGCACACTTTCATGTGATTTAGTATTTCAGTATAATTTTTGACTTGATCCAGGCTTGCGTATATTGCTGCTTTCTTTATTATAAAATAGGTATATAATAATTAATGGTGCAGTGCATCGTCATTTAGTACTATTCAACAATTAACATGACGCCAGTACGTTGATATTTCCGCCGTATTGTTGAAGTCGGAGAATACTGACATACACTAAGGTTACTTACAGATGCAAGTGCTATTGTTTGTCGGAGGTATCGTATTGGTTAAATGGATAAATGATTGACAACTGGCGTCATGTTAATTTTCTTTGAACTTTTTAAATAATATATAGTGATAATTTGTAAATTATGTAGCAACAGAGCAAATATGTAGATGTCGCGTGTCCCTTGTATGC
>JAWPHD010025828.1:0-15103 GCA_037043455.1 Cyrtodaria siliqua
AAACCGGCGATTTTAGAAGCCCTGGTCTCAAAGTAGTCTCCGCAAAGTTGTATTTTTATTATGCCCCCGATAAATTTCGGGGGCATATAGTAATCACACCGTCTGGATTCTGTCTGTCCATCATTCCGCAGTTTGTGTCCGGACTGTACCTTCAAAACCCCTGCAGGGATTTTCTATTAACTTGGCACAAGTGATCACCATAACAAGACGATGTGTTGCGCGCAAAACCCAGCTCCGTATCTCAAAGGTCAAGGTCACACTTGCAGTTAATAGGTCAAAAACAGGTACGCAATTTCGTTTCAGGACCGTAACGTCACATCCCCTGCAGGGATTTTTAAATAACTTGGCACAAGTGATCACCATAACAAGACGATGTGTCGCGTTCAAAACTCAGGTCTTCAAGGTCAGTCACACTTGGAGGTCAAAAGTCAATTTGTGTCCAGTCCAGTCAATAACTTCTGCATGCCTGGACGGATTTTCAAATAACTTGGCACAAGTGCTCACCACAACCAAACGGCGTGTCATGCACAACATCCAGGTCCATGGCTCCAAGGTCAAGGTCATACTTAGAGGTCAAAGGTCAAATCGTGTCAGGTCAATAACTTTTGCATGCCTGGACGGATTTTCAAATAACTTGGCACAAGTGCTCACCACTAACAAACGACGTGTTGCGCACAAAATCCAGGTCCATGGCTCCAAGGTCAAGGTCATACTTAGCGGTCAAGGGACACTACAGGGGCATTTATCACTTACAGTGATATTTCTTGTTAAAATTTATTTTTAGCTGTGGTTACCATCTTTATTCCGGCCGACCTGGTTTTTACTTAGGACTAACTAGACATCAAGAGCAACGTTTCATTAAAATCCGTCGAATCGTTTCAGAGGAGTAGTTGCCACAAATTTTTCCTATATAACTCTATGTAAAGAAAGATGGCCGCTGCTGGCCATGTTTGACATCCAATTAAAATGAACGTTGGTTAGGACCAAGTACATGTCATACCAGGCGTTTTGGTAAAGGTTCCAATTCAATATCAATTACGGTTTTTGAGAAGTAGTCTCCACAAAGTCGCATTTTTTAAAATCTATTTTTAGCAGTGGCGGCCATGAATTTCCTACGGACCTGAATTTTTGCTAGGATCAACTAGACATCAAGAGCAACATTCCTGTCAAGTTTCATGAAATTCCATTGAGTTATTTCAGAGGAGTAGTCGCCACAAGGTTTTCCTATATAACTCTATGTAAACAAAGATCTCCACTGGTGGTATGTTTGACATCCAATCAAAATAAACTTTGGTTAGGACCAACTACATGTCGTGGCAGTCAAAGTAATCGCCACAAAATCACATTTTTAGCTGTGGCGGCTATCTTGAATTTCCTGCCGACCTGAATTTTTTCTAGGATCAACTAGACATCAATCAAGAACAACATTCCTGTGAAGTTTCATGAAAATCCGTCAGGTTGTTTCAGAGGAGTAGTCGCCACAACAAAAAGTTTACGGATGGACAGACAGACGGATCGACGTCGCACCACGGCATAAGCTCTGCTGATATTTGATTAGTAGAGCTCAAAAAACAGATAACTTCAATCTAGTAAAGGTAACTAGTCGAGAACACACCTACTAAAGAAATTTGACTGATATCAAGGCTAATACTTACATACAATTGTTTCTTTGGTTTTGGATACCCTTCTAGAATGGCGTTCAGGATGTCATTGGTCTGAAACACAATCATATTAATGTTCTTTGTCTCGTTTAAACACTTAGACATCCACTGCAGAGCAACTGATTACATATATTAATAACTATTCTTTAATTTTATGCAAATATTTTAAAACCACTCAAACTGCACAACACCCAATAATGAAATACACGAAAATTGGTACATTTAACCAATGGAAGCATCTCCGTGGTAGAATGGTGAACGACATTGCATTGTAAAACCTTCGCCTCTCGCCGCTGCGGGTTCGAATCCCACTGGGAGCTCGACTTGTGAGGAAGTGTAGCTTCTTACGGATTGCGGGAGGTGTACAGTACTGGTTCTACCCAGGAAAAGTGGGTGGTCTGCCTCCACCACAAAAAAATTGACCATCATATATAACCTTACATGTCTTGAAAATGATGTAAAACACCATACAAACAACCAATGGATACTCCCAGAACAGTCACCTGACCTTATTCTCCACGACATGGATCTGTTCCTAACACATTGTCTTGTTGACATGAACCTTTCTGTAAAATACCAGAACTAGAGGATGTTTCACGCAAAACTTGCGTTGCCTGGCATGTGATTATTTCAAACAGGGCAATCCCTAAAAAGGACCACCTTTTTATAATGTCGCAGTGAGTCTACACAACCTAAACTGTCTCTGGTTTATGGCTACCAGTTACTTCAATTTTATTTTATACAGTGGTGCAGCAGACTGTTCATTATTTAGTATCACGAAACTGATGCGATTTATAAAACTGTAGTAACTCACTATTCGTTTTCTTTTCCTCCATGTCTGAACATACTTCTGTCTGTTTTTATACACCTGCAGAAGAGAAATAAATTTAATTGTTAACGGCTCATCAACACATTTTAAAGGTTGTTTTGAGGCACCCCTGAGGGAGGAGAAAACTACACAGAAATCTGACAATCCTGCTCTTTTATTATTGGAAAGATTTCTATGGTTCTCTAACATGCTTGGTGGATAGACCTCCCATACACCATGAACCGCCTGGTTAACATCCCCATTCGACAGAAGGCTACGGGAAGTTTCTGGCCCAAGGGCACGCCGAAGTAACTCTTTTATTATTGGAAAGATTCCTATGGTTCTCTAACATGCTTGGTGGATAGACCTCCCATACACCATGAACCGCCTGGTTTACATCCCCATTCGACAGAAGGCTACGGGAAGTTTCTGGCCCAAGGACACGCCGAAGTAAATCTTTTATTATTGGAAAGATTCCTATGGTTCTCTAACATGCTTGGTGTATAGACCTCCCATACACCATGAACCGCCTGGTTTACATCCCCATTCGACAGAAGGCTACGGGAAGTTTCTGGCCCAAGGGCACGCCGAAGTAACTCTTTTATTATTGGAAAGATTCCTATGGTTCTCTAACATGCTTGGTGGATAGACCTCCCATACACCATGAACCGCCTGGTTTACATCCCCATTCGACAGAAGGCTGCGGGAAGTTTCTGGCCCAAGGACACGCCAAAGTAACTCTTTTATTATTGGATAGATTCCTATGGTTCTCTAACATGCTTGGTGGATAGACCTCCCATACACCATGAACCGCCTGGTTTACATCCCCATTCCACAGAAGGCTGCGGGAAGTTTCTGGCACAAGGGCACGCCGAAGTAACTCAGTGAGGCTCAAACCCGTGATCTACAGATTCAGCGTCGAACATGCTATCCACTGGGTCACCACCGCCCCAGGATTGTAGGTTCAGTAATGTAATGTGTCTGGGCTTCAAGCATATGTATTCATTGTTCGATAAACAATACTTTTTTTATAAACAAGAATGAGTAACTTCTCATTTTCATTACGAATACAAGTCACAAACTGGACTTGATCGAACCTAATCTGCAGATCTAAGTAATAGATAGAGTCTGGTCTCAGCGAGTTGGCTATCTAAACACCGCGATGGGCATAGCCCATCGGGGTGTTTAAATAACCAACCAGTTGAGACAGACTATCTTTTTTGTAGCATGGTTTACCTAGTAACACTGTGACGTCATAGTGACCGTACTCTAAATTCCAATATCTGGTAGTTGTAGTACGATATAGCCATGCCCCTTTAGTTACCCTAAATTAAACGATTTAATGCTCAGCATTCATCAAAGGAAATGTCACCGACCATGCTACAACTTGTTTTATTGGCCTCAGTGTTTTCAATACAAGTTACCTTTTCCTTTTCTTCAGGTGAGATAACATTGCCCCCTTCCTTCAGTTGCTTCAATTTGGATTTGTAACGTGCACACTGAAATAGACAATAGGACCATAAAGGGCATAATTTGTCACGTTGGTTTATGCTTTTGAGTATATGTGCAATCATGCGTGTTAGGTGTTTATCAAATACTCATCGTGAACCACTATGTTACATGAGTCATTTGTGATGGCCAATTGGTTGAAATTTATAACCAATCATCGGTTAAAATCGGTCTGATGTAACTGATCAGTCATCGGTTGCAATCGGTTAATCAATACGAAGTATAACGTGCATGTTATTCTGAGTTTCAGGGCTTTAACTTGAATAATTGCTGAATAAAGTATATTTGTCTCCTGCCTTTTCCTTAGGCCATTGTTTTTTGGCCATTGTTTTTTTCATTATAATCAGCAAAGAAATTCTTATTGATGCATTTTTACATTTTACTGATGATCGATTATAGGCTTTCATAAACGATCATTGTCATCGGATGCCTAAGTAACCGATGATCGGTTACAATCGATTAATCAGTACAACACTATGAGTCACCATACTGATCATTCAAGTCAATGGTAGGGCTCGACTTTAAGGACTGTCCGCTTGCCCCAGGCAGGTAAAACATTGATCCGTGCAGGTCGAGTCTCAAAGGCTGAACCCTGTTGGGCAACTTCAAACTGACAGACACAGACTGTATGACAAAATTTAGTAGTCTGATATTGCAATTTTCCCGTACGCGTTTCCATGCCATTTTATTAAGAGACGCTTTCATTTCCTATGAATGTAATTGATTGCGATCGATAGACTGCGCTATGGTCTGAATTAACAGAATACAATAGAATGCAATAGTATTTTCTATGCAGTATTCACAGTATAAACGCTTGGCCAATCAAGATTGTTAAGACTGTTGTATGTTGACACCGGACAAACATTTCGCTATACAAATACGAGAACATGCTTGAATATGATAAACATTTCAGTATTCCTTATTTCTTTTGCATTTTATTTTAAGATTACACATTAGTGGTATAATTTATTGTTTGTAACAATAGCATAAATAATTGGGCAACCAACAAACTGGCACCGTGCCGGGGCAAGTAAAACTCACGAGTTAACTTGCCCTATGAGCAAGCTGTCTGCAAAGTTAACTTCGAGCCCTGAATGGGTGCTCAAGCTGTACATACCTGTGCGGTGATTTACGAGCTGTACATACCTGTCCGGTGATTTCCGACAGTTGATTCTGAGCTTCCTCTGTTGTCAAACAGCTGCTTAAGGTCTTCAGCTCTAAAACAAAACAATTTCCTTTCCTTTATTAGAGACAATGCCAGTTAAAATGAGTCAGACCTAAACACATCAACATTTAAACAAGAGGGCCAAATGGCCCTGAATATATGGCCCTGAACTGCTCCCCTGATGACCTCATATTGGTCGCGTGCACGTCTGGCCAAATTTGAACCTAAGGTCTTCATCTGAACAAACTTTGTAAAGGACCAAAAGCTTGTACTTCATGTAAAATATTAGACTTCTGGGTCTTGCAGTTTAAAGACTTTCCTACATATTGCTATGCTAAACTGTGACCACTAGGATGGAGCCAATTTAAGACCACAAGCTTAAACTAGAAGGGTGTGCTTATTTCAGCTTGGTTAGGTTGCAGGTTAAGTTTCATGAAAAAGGGCATAACTCTGCTTAAATGAAAGTCAGAGTTATTGGACATGTGTTACAACATTCCTTGGGTTTAGATGAAGATGTGTGTGAAGTTTCATGAACATAGGTCAAATACTTTTCACGTTATGGCCAAGGTACAGGTTAAAGTGTGACAGATGACGGACAATGACGACGACGGAACAAATGATCCCTAAGTGTCTGCCATACTATGCATGCGACACACTAAATGACAGCTCTATGCCCTGCGATTTCAGGGAATAAGATTGTTAAAGCATTTTCACTTTGAACACTTTAAATCTATGTAAATGCGCCTAAGACTAAGTATGTCTAATTACATAATTTTGTCTGATAAACAAGCCAACTTATCAGTTTTTTGTTGTAATTTGTTTCACCAGTCACAGACACTGCTGTGGTAACATACCTGTTTCTAGATGTTTCACCACAGCCATGTCACGCTGCAGTTGTTCTGTCAACTCCACAACAGTTCTGTCCATCTCCTTGATCGCACCATCATCAACCTGCAAGGAAAGACACACATCAAACACACAATCCAGGTAAAATTGAAACTTGCTGCTAATTTCCACATTATAGTTATCAAGTCGATGTTCTTGTGGTTTTGGTTTTTACATATACAGAACTTTTTTGTATCTCTATTTTTTGACATTTGCATGTCATATTCTATTTTCAACAAGTCAATTTGTAGATTTTTTTTGTTTCTGGAGCATCACTCCAAATTAGTGCATATACTGTTAAAAGCACTGGAAGTCTTTGTGTTTCCTATTTTATTTATTTTTTTCATTGTGAGTGTGAAGATGGCCATTTTGAAAATCAATTTGATGCTGAGAAATTTGATAAAGGTTTTATATAAGAAACATGTATTGCTCCTTTTATTCAAGTTCAATATAATAGGTGTCGTATGAAAATCATGTACGTATCATATGATCCTTATGTGTGGGCACACTGGTAGTGATAATGCTAAATCCAGCATTGTGTAGTTATGGAAATATACTTTTATATACATGTACTGTCATACCTTCAGTAAATGAAAGTGTTCTACTCGGACGAGACCTGCTTGAGTGCTTGGTAGAAAGCAACACACTGCTTCATTATTGGTTTACAACTGTTATGTATTCTACATGAAGTGTGGATCTGTAATGCTTCAAAATCAAATTAGTAGTAAGGGCTAATCATATATACATGTATCTATGGTGAGTACAAACCTCCGGAAATTGTGACTGATCTGCCACGTAAACTTTCTGTTTGCCATAAGCTTTCTCCTTGATTTGTCCGGACTCTGCCAGACCCTCGCACGCCTTCACAATCGCCTATAATAAAATAACAACATATATACCCCTCTTCAAATCAAGGATCTTGTAAAGTTTCGAAAGAATCAGTTGAAAACTGGGGGAGGTGAGGGGATAGACAAACTTTTTGGGACGGATGGATAGACAGACAGACATGATTAATGCTATATCAGTGTTTTTTTCCCTTACTGACTCGCCCACACAGTGGGTAGCGAGATATAGCAGTCATTTTTTCCGACGGTGGCGGTGTCCGCATTTTAAATCAACTATATCTCAACAACCGCTGCTCAAATTTTCATGCTTTACTGGGTCAAGGGACAATGTCACAATTACCAAGGTCAAGGTCACATTTTGCGTTATTTTCCCAAAACTTAACCTTGGTTAGGTAACTTAACCTCAGTTAACTGTATGTGATTGCCTCATTTTCTTTTTCGATACTTGGTCATATGTATTGTTGGCATTGGTGGACATCACTGAACAACAAAAATTCCCAAGGTCAAGGTCAAATTTTACTTTTTAACCTCAAACTTAACTTTATGTCTTTTATATTGGTCATATGTATTGTTGGCATTGGTGGACATAGCTGAATGACAAAAAATACCAAGGTCAAGGTCATGTTTTGCGTTATTTACCCTAAACATCAGTTTGGTTAGGTAACTTAACCTCAGTTAACCTTTTCGGATAACTTCGATTTTTTGTTTGAAACTTGGTCATGTGTTGTTGGCATTCGTGGACATCACTGAACGACAAAAAATTACCAAGGTCAAGGTCATATTTTGCGCTATTTTCCCCAAACTGAACCTTGGTTAGGTAACTTAACCTCAGTTAACTTTATGTGATTGTCTCACTTTATGTCTTTGATACTTGGTCATATTGTTGGCATTGGTGAACATCGCTGGATGACAAAAAATACCAAGGTCTAGTTCATATTTTGCGTTATTTTCCCCAAACTTAACCTTAGTTAGGTAACTTAACCTTAGTTAACTGAATGTGATTGCCTCATTTTCTTTGTTTGATACTTGGTCATATGTATCGTTTGCATTGGTGGACATCACTAAACAACAACAATTTCCAAGGTCAAGGTCATATTTTTGCTTTTCCCCACAAACTTAACTTTATGTCTTTGATACTTGGTCATATGTATTGTTGGCATTGGTGGACATCTCTGAATGACAAAAAATACCAAGGTCATGTTTTGCGTTATTTATAGGGATGGGTATCGCCAGAATTTTTGTATCGCGATACGGCTGAACTGCATCGCAATAAGTATTACGATATATTGTGAAAAGTACAAAGAATCACAGACCAGCCAAAGCTTAATGATATAAACAAGAAAGAGATATCTTATGGGTTGTATCCTTCATTCATTAACAAACATTACACTGTCGGCGCACAGCTACACTGTCCACAAGTGTCTTGTTGGCTTCACGTTTCTGAAGCCCAAAATGTTTCCAAACATTGGACTTCCCCTTCGGATTGTTTACAATCGCAAAGTTGGGGTCATGAAACTCCGACATTATTTTTAGAACGCTGTTAAACGCCCAGTTTGATTGGTTACACAGTTTATATCGCTTAGCCTGCGTAATCGAGAACCAGCGATGGAAAAACACATGGGAGCCTTGTTCTGAATCAAGTCTAAAAATAAATCGAAACACATTCCAGACACTTCCAGAAATAGCCTGTGTACTGGCTGACTGAGCTGGGTCCTGGTCTATACCACTGACAATGTTACGGCTCGCAATAGAGCGGGAAACCAGTGAGTACTCAATGAAGTAAACAACTCGACCTGACGGATATTTTCAGACTGCTTCTGCATTAAGTGAATTTACCGGTCGTATCGGTATGCTTAAAGCGTATCGCGATACGTATTATTTTGAGAATGCATCATAATATACCAGCATATCGGTAATACCGCGCACCACTAGTTATTTACCCTAAACATCAGTTTGGTTAGGTAAGTAAGCCTCACATCACTGAATGACAAAAATTACCAAGGTCAAGGTCATATTTTGCACTATATTACCTAAACCTAACCTTGGTTAGGTAACGTAACCTCAGTTAACATTGTGATTGTCTGACTTTATGTCTTTGATACTTGGTCATATGTATTGTTGGCATTGATGGACATCGCTGGATGACAAAAAATACCAAGGTCAAGATCATATTTTGCGTTATTTTTCCCAAACTTACCTTAGTTAGGTAACTTAACCTTGGTTACGTAGCTTAACCTGTTAACTTTATGTGATTGCCTCACATTGTAGTATAGCGTCGATTGATCCTGGTTGCAGGCACCAGAAGTTTTAATGTAATATAGCGACGTGAAAATATCTAACTCAAGAATAGTCTTTAATATGTATTTTATTAAACTACTATCTAATTATATTTCACAATAAAACTATACACAGTTAAAAACCAGAGTAAATATTCAACTTTGATTAAATGTACAAGTTACAATTCTTAAGCAGTTCTAACGTTCAAAAGTGCGAGCTTAGCTGTCAAAATGAATCTGAATTAATATCTATCAATCTGTAAGTATCTCTGACCAGTCTATAATAATCTGCACCAGTCTATAAGGATCTGCCGAATGAAGGCAATCTCGTATATTATATAGCGTGACTATGTCCCACCTTTGAACTGTCACGTGTACCCTCGACCATGAACTCTAACCTCTGAAACTGGTTCTAGGACGCCAAATTTGGGGTCAATCGTACAAATCTCCTCTTTTTGGAGTAAACAAAATATTTAACTTACTTTTCAAAATGCTGATACAGGGTATTTATATAATTCTCCCAAAGTTCCCCCGGTCATTTGGTTGTTTCATCAGACAAACCTCTACTTAACTAAAGGTTATGGTCCTACTGTTACTAAATATATACTTGATTGGATTAATTAACTTTCATGCGCATCAGTCATGAACTTTCAGAGGAAATGGTCAAAGCCAGGCCTCTACACAAACAACGTAATTAAGCTACTTCTGAGACAAATGACAGAGGCCGTGAATGAATGTTGGTCACCTAGTTTTTCATGTACATGTTATGATCAGCCATGGGTGCAATATAATATCTTACTTTAAGACCCCCCGAAGCTCACTATATCACAACATTATGTCTTTGATACTTGGTCATTTAACTTTTTTTGATAACTTTAATTTCTTTTTTGTTTGATACTTGGTCAAATGTAGCTGGCATTGGTGGACATCGCTGAACGACAAAAATACCAAGGTCAAGGTCATATTTTGTGTTATTTTCCCAAATCTACACCCTGTATTTAACGAAATCAAGGGCCATAACTCCGCTGTTACTGGTCCGATTTGGCTGTTTTCGAACTTGTCCAAGCTTTTATTGACATTAACAATCTGGTACAATTTGGTAAAGATCGGATGAAAAATGAAGGCCCTACCGTCTTATCCAGGCAAAATATAGCATTTTGAACTAAATCAAGGGCCATAACTCTGCTGTTACTGGTCCGATCTGGCTTGTTTTGGAACTTGTCCAAGCTTTCATTGATATTAACAATCTGTTAAAGTTTGGTATAGATCAGATGAAAAATGAAGGCCCTATCATCTTGAGGTAAAATATAGCATTTTTAACTAAGTCAAGGGCCACAACTCCGCTGTTACTAGTCCGATCGGTATGGTTTTCGAACATATCCAAGCTTTTATTAACACTAACAATCTGTTAAAGTTTGGTAAAGATCGGATGAAAAATGGAGGCCCTATCGTCTTAACGAGGCAAAATTTAGCATCTTTAACTAAATCAAGGGCCATAACTCCGCTGTTACCGATCTGGCTGGTTTTCGAACTTGTCCAAGTTATCATTGACATTAACAATCTGGTAAAGCTTGGTAAAGATCAGATGAAAAATGAAGGCCCTATCGTCTTAACGAGACAAAAGTTAACGACGGACAACTCGGCATCCCATAAGCCTTTGGCCAGTAGAGATAAAAAGCGCTGTATATGCACCCTCACTATACGGGCTACATATTGTCCCCTTACTACTTGGTAATGCGGGCATAAAAAGGTTTATTTTCTGTTACATGAAATATGACTATAAAATAAAACATTGCGGTATATCCTCTAACAGAAGTACTAGGTAATATGGTTTACTTTTAGCTCCACGTGTCTCTGATGGCACTTACTGTTTTCCCAAACTCCTTGTGTAGATTGTTACAGATATCGATGACGCTGTATGGTCGGTTCTGCTTATTCAAATACTCCAGAACAGCACCCATCGCTGAAAAATGCAGAGAACAATTAAATTGTTTTACAAATGTGCAGTACATAGGCCTAAACAAAAAAAATTGTGTGGTTCGGGTCACCCGACCCTACCTACGAATACCCGCCGACCCTGACGTTTTTTTGGTCCATTTCGAAAAAAAAAAAAAAAAAAAAATAATAATAATAATAATAATAATTCAGTGCATCTTCTTTGCGTTCATACAAAAAAAATTAAAAAATCCTACCTACCCTACCTACCAATTTTGAACATGTTACCAGAACCACACTATTTTTTTTTTAGCCCATAGTAAAACATTGATGGAAGAATTCTGAATCAAAAATCTGGCATACACTCCTTTGACAAAAGAAATATATTTAGTATTAAATGTAAAATCCCTAAAATCTGGAGAGACAATCCATAGAGAAAAAAAGTGTTTTTTCTCCTATGAAGTGAACAATCACAATTTTATTTTTTAATATTTTGTAGTGGAACTTTAAACAGAAAAAGGTGTAAAAATATATGTACTTTTAGGGGAGGGTAATAAAATACTGCAAGAGAATGTATACTGTATACATGTTAATCACTAATGTGTTTGCAAAGTATGTAAACATACATCGAGACTATACAATATCACTTTTGTCATGTTTGTTTGAGAGTGAAAATTCCAAATTTAAGGCAAAACGACAAAACTTTTCCGAACCATTCGAAGGGTGGAAAAAATCACTGTAAAATCTGGATATGTAGAGAGCAAATGAAAAACCTAGAATCTGGAAATTTACTGAATGGGTACGCACTTTCTTGGTGTAGATAGTATGGTATATGGTTTTGTTGGAAGATATGGCTAAATGTTTGAAGTTTACTATTACTGTCCTCTTTATTTTGATATAATTTCACTTTTGTTTGATTAACATAATAGCTTAGAATAGTTTTGTTCCAGGTATTGGAATCCATTAGGTTGATTTCATTTTCTGAAATTAATGCTTTACACACTTTTGCCAAAGTAGAGAACCATGATTTTTCACCTGCAGAATAGAGCTCTTGGTCAACATGAAAAGCACAAGATAGTAGTCTGTCTTGAGATAGAGTTGTACATCATTTATAATATTTAAACATGAGCGACAATATAGATATCATTATAGGAAATCTTCCTGCTTCACACCTACTTGCAAAATTTGATGGATATCTGTTTATCTGTTTGATAGATTTACAAAACTTATGGTGTATTTTTTCTGCCGGAATAGCATCAATATTAGCTATATTAAGGGAGTAGTCTGTAGTCCAGACTTCACTCGGCCTTATTAAAGTATCAAATAATTTACAGCTAATATCTAATGAAATATCTGTAAAATAGTTTTGATTTCAATGAGAACTAGATTTTGATCAGAGCCTGATCAAACGGGCTTTCTTCTGTTTTTAATGGCGTCATGACGTCACAACTGTCATAGTTGTCGAAGATGAAGACGCTGATTGATTTATCACGAAAATAACTTCGAACATGCAATCAGTGAAAAAAAGGAATTTCTGAATATTTTGACGTCACTGACGTCATGACGTCGGGATACCGTATGACGTTCTTGCACAACCGGACCCAGAACTCTACAATCGGTGAAAGTTGTATTCAAATCCGATAATAAATAGAGAAGATATAGACAAAACAAGATTTCTTAAATGACGTCATTGGCGGCCATTTTGGATGACGTCATGACGTTAAAAATGTCAGCGTCGACTGAGACAATGACATTGATGGAGTATTCAGTAAAACAACTTCAAAAATGGAATCAGTGAAAAAACGGATTTTCATAACATTATGACGTCACTGACGTCAAGACGTTACTACATAGAGACACGTTTTTACATTTTTGCACAACTAGAGCCTGAAACCTACAATCTGTGAAAGTTTCATTCAAATCGGACTATAAATGTTTGAGATCTAGCGATAACAATATTTGTCTGATGACGTCACTGGCGGCCATCTTGGATGACGTCATGATAATTTTCGACATTCTGGTACAACCCAACATACTTCCCTAGAGGCTGTGAAAGTTTGCATCAAAATCCGATCATAAATGAAGGAGATATAGCGATTACAAGATTTCTTAAATGACGTCATTGGCGGCCATTTTGAATGATGTCATGACGTTAGAACTGTCAGCGTCGACTAAAATGATGACACTGACGGATTTTACAATAAAATTCCTTAAAAAATACAATTAATGAAAAAAAACGGATTTTTCATAACATTGTGACGTCACTGACGTCAGGAGATTATGACGTAGGGACACATTTTGACATTCAGGCACAACAAGACCCTGAACTCGACAATCTGTAAAAGTTTCCTTTAAATCCGACAGTAAATGTTTGAGATCTAGCGCTAACAAAATTTGTATCATGACGTCACTGGCGGCCATCTTGGATGACGTCATGACAATTTTTGACATTGTTCCACAAAGCAACCTCATTCCCTACAGGCTGTGAAAGTTGCATCAAAATCCGATCATAAATGAAGGAGATATAGCGATTACAAGATTTCTTAAATGACGTCATTGGCGGCCATTTTGAATGATGTCATGACGTTAAAACTGTCAGAGTCGATTGAAACAATGACACTCATGGATGTTACAGTAAAAAAACATGAAAAATGCAATCATTGAAAAAAAGGACTTTTCGTAATATTGTGACGTCACTGACGTCAAGACGTTATTACATAGAGACACGTTTTTACATTCAAGCACAACTAGACCCTGAACCCTACAATCTGTGAAAGTTTCATTCAAATCCGACTATAAATGTTTGAGATCTAGCGCAAACAAGATTTGTATGATGACGTCACTGGCGGCCATCTTGGATGACGTCATGACCCCAAAAGCTTCGGGACACTATTCCAGACTGAGCTCTATCACTGTGTAAAATTTAGAGGCCGTGCGACCAGTCTTACTATGAAAAGTGCTGGGGAGAAGAAGAAGAAGAAAAAGAATAATAATGAGAACTAGATTTTGATCAGAGACCTGATCAAACGGGCTTTCCTGTCATGACGTCACAACTGTCAGTGTTGTCGAAGATGAAGACACTGATTGATTTATCATGAAAATAACTTCGAACATGCAATCAGTGAAAAAAAAGATTTTCTGAATATTTTGACGTACCTGACGTCATGACGTCGGGATACCGTATGACGTTCTTGCACAACCGGACCCTGAACTCTACAATCTGTGAAGGTTTTATTCAAATGCGATAATAGATAGAGAAGATATAGACAAAACAAGAGTTCATTTATGACGTCACTGGCGGCCATTTTTGATGACGACATGACAACATTCCACATTATAGCACAACTAGACTTCGATATCTACAAACTGTGAAAGTTTTATCAAACTCCGATGTTGAATGAAGGAGATATGGCGATTACAAGATTTCTTAAATGACGTCATTGGCGGCCATTTTGGATGACGTCATGACGTTAAAACTGTCAGCGTCGACTGAGACAATGACATTGATTGATTATACAGTAAAATAACTTCAAAAATGTAATCAGTGAAAAAACGGATTTTCATAACATTATGACGTCACTGACGTCAAGACGTTATTATTTAGAGACACGTTTTTACATTTTTGCACAACTAGACCCTGCACTGTACAATCTGTGAAAGTTTCATTCAAATCCGACTATAATCCTTTGAGATCTAGCAGTAAAAATATATGTATCATGACGTCACTGGCGGCCATCTTGGATGATGTCATGACCATTTTCAACAATCATGCACAACTCAATCTAATTCCCTACAGGCTGTGAAAGTTGCATCACAATTCGATCATAAATGAAGTAGATATAGCGATTACAAGATTTCTTAAATGACGTCATTAGCGGCCATTTTGAATGATGTCATGACGTTAAAACTGTCAGTATCGACTGAAACAATGACACTGATGGATTTTACAGTAAAAAAAACATGAAAAATGCAATCATTGAAAAAAAAGGACTTTTCGTAACATTGTGACGCCACTGACG
>JAWPHD010025829.1:0-15099 GCA_037043455.1 Cyrtodaria siliqua
TTGCTAATATGTCATGCCAAAAATGATAATTCACTGCCTTTCAAACAGGTCCGCACTCCCATGGTATAATACATGTATTGTAGCTTTTCTTGTTAAAATACGTATCCATTTCATTCATTACTGTGTCATACTAATCCTCTGTTTTCTTAAATCGACCTTGCGAATTTCAAGTCGGACCAAGCTTCGCACCAAACGTGTCGGAAGATCCGGTTATTTTATTTTATTATTCCTTACGGTTTAGAACCTCCCTTCAATTGGATTCGACCTCTCTGCCATTAAAATGAGTATCTATTCAGTTGAATAACAACATGGTCCAATTTAGTTGCAATTGAACATCGGTCTAACCTGGGCTGATGATTAAACGGACGGTCTCGGACAGAGGTGTTCCAAACACCTGTCCTCCACTCATTCGGAATACTTCGGTCATTAACGTTGACTTTAGCAGCCATGTTTTAGAAAATAAAATGTGATTTCACTCCATGATTTATCGCGTTTTATGGTTGAAGACATTATAAACAACATGGTTAGTTGCTGCAAAACGTAATTGTAAGTATCCTTTTCACGATCTGCGTGGGTTATTAGTGTTTTTAGCAAGTTTTAATTGCTTTTTTTAGTGTTTTGTTCTCTAACCAGGAAGCGTGAAATTGAGACGAAAAAAAGAAGGCCGACGTTCGTGCAGTCGTTTGTTTGTTTGTTTTATACGCCTTTCACGCTTTTTATATATGTTTCGATCTTTGTTTATCATACAAAGCATATGCACTTTGTGTTTGGTGTAGTTTTTAAGTGGTTTAAGACTTTGATTTCAACCAAGAACATTTTTTTAATACTTGGCCATTTTGAACGTGTTTTTTTTCTCCTGGATTAGCGTGTATATTTTATGGAAGGGTAAACTTTTTTCTCTCAATTAAACCGTATCTGTTGATGATTGCAAGTTATAACAAACATATTGAAAAAAGAAGAAATATAAAAAGATCGGACAGGGAAAGTAGCATTCAAGGAGGACAGTCAACCACAAAACACAGAAACAAACATGCAAACAGACAAACAAGAAGGCAAAAGTAATAATAAAAGCAAACGACATCACAAACACAAAAGGGTTGACAATAGGGCTACCGCCTTGGAACGGTCAGTGGCAAAGTGGGGGTTTAAACCGGTTATAGGGTGCACCAAACCTCACACTTACCCTACTGTCATCCCATTAAAACAAGACAGTGTAAATAAAGAAATCCCCGCCATGATCTAATCTCTAACCAACAAGGCAGCATCAATAGGCAATATAAGTAAAACACAAACATGCTCGTGTAAATATAATACAAAAAAAACAATAGCCTAGAAAGCAACAATGAAGGTACTCAAGACTTGGCAGAAGCCAGAGCAACAAGAGAATAAACCATTAAGGGCACGACAAGAAAGATCATAGACAAACATAGGGTCCACAGCCTGTCCGGTCATCGTACAATTAAAGAGGAAAGCATAGTGGCGAACTGTAAAAGGGTCCACCACCAAGCTTGCAGTACGTTTCAAAATGATAGGGTCATAACCTCTTTTGATAAACTTTTTAACAAGTTTAACAAAGATAGTATGAAAGTGATCATGACCAAGAATCTTATCAAGTTTATAAATCACATCACCATAGAAGTCAGGTTGTGATAGTCCTTGTCGCAGAAGAGTCCTTAACTTACTTTTATATTTAGAAAGAAGATCAGGGTTACGATAATAAAATTTTGCAAAGGTTTTACGAAGTTTATGGTAACGGTAACCCTAGCTTTTTAGTTATACAAATATTACGAATATTAAAGTCCTCAACTCGAGTACAATCTCTTGAAAAACGAATAAGTTGAGACACATACACCCCATAAGAAGCTGCTCGGGGAACATCCCCATCCAAGTGGGGGTAATTAACAATGTCAAAATTAAAATCCTCTCTCTTGTCATAGATTTTGCTAATTATTTCACCATTTTCAATCGAGAGATCTAAATAAGGAAAAGAAGCGTTATTATCAGATATATTAGCTTTATTAAGCTGAAGTTCTTTAGGATACATATTATCAACCATAGTTGGAAAGAAAGGGTTGTCAATGTTCAGTATGCCGTGCAGATACCGAGAGTTGTCATTAAAAGCTTCAATAACATCTGCCTGGCTATATGGTGAAAGACTCAACATGAAATCTCTTTCATAGCAAAATAAAAACAAATATGCGACAAGTGGTGCACAGTTCGTACCCATAGGGATACCAACAATTTGTCTATAAACGGTGGTACCATACCTGACGAAAATATTATCTAATAGGAAGATGAGTGCTTCACAAACTTCATAGCAAGTCCACATATTATAATTGTCTAAACTGCCGTTAGTAAAAAACGCTTTAATATTATTTTCTCTAGCGAATGTTTTTTGAATAAGAGTAATTAGCTTGTCTTTAATAAGATGATCTGGTAAGGTTGTATATAGTGTAGAGAAGTCATAAGTACTTATTGATGAAACTTGACCTTTATTGAAAATTTTATCAAGAACGTCTCCTGAATTTTTTATAGACCAAAATAAATTAATCCCAGAGTTTTCATAAGTTTTATCACAATATAGTTTAACGTGATCTTTAATGGCAGTAAGACAAGAAGTTAAAAGTTTGGAGATGTTTGTTGTGGTGCAGGCACTAGAATTAGAAATAAAGCGAGCCGTATACGGATTTTTATGTAAATTAGGAATCTAGTACATGGTAGGCAGTTTATTTTGCTTATCGTTTACACCAGCCTCTAAAGTAGTGCACCGATTGATATGTGCGAAAACAACATCAACCTCAGTAGAATTAACTGGAGTATACGAATTGGTGCTGCCGAGTTCCAGAGATAAAACATTGACGTAATGTAGGCGTCAAACAATAATTACATTTTTAGCTGCTTTATCTGCAGGAACTAAAACAAATTTATTATGAAATTGCTGAATTCCCGATTTTAAATTACGAAAGGAAAACCTAGGTCTCGGTAGTAGTAAAGAGGGGTTAGCATTATAAAAGTTAAAACGTGTATATATAATTTTAAGAATTGACATTTTTCAAGTAGAACGCGAGTTTGGGTCCGTATGTTCTCTACGACACCATTTTATACTAAAATCTTCAATTGAGTGGGCGATCTGGGCACGACAGGCATTAAAATCAATAGTTGAAGGTAATCTATATTTAGGACCTTTCGAAAACAAATGCCGAATACGTTTATCAACAATATCAAAATTACCAGTGATGACATGACCTGCTGGAGCATAGCAACATTTTGATGTGTTGCATTCACATTCCTTAGGAGTATTATGTACTATATCAAGGTCAGAAACTATTTTGTTGTAGTTGAAAATAATATTTCTAATAGGCTTTTTATACTTATAACAAATTACAGGACTTTCGGAATTTTTGAAATAATTTGGGATAGAATCAACTACATGAGTATCCCGAAAAATACTAGGCATGTCAATGAAATCAATACCCTTATTAATATATAGTAGTTTTAGAAAATGCCTGACGTGATCAGACTCCTTGTCAATATGGGGTCGGAGAACATGTTGTGTGTAGCTTTGAACTATAGAAGCAGTGTTATACAAGGGATCTTTACGAATGAAAATTTTGTCGGCTTCTCGTCGATCAACTTTAGTGAAGAAATAGACAAAGAGGTAAGCCGTGAAAGCATAGAGTGTTTTCCAGACTGTTTAAAAATAGTATGTAAATCAGCGACAGAAATAAATACACGCGATTTACGTTTGATGTTACCATTACGCCTAAGACCATGAGACCGAGATTTACGCTTTCGAATAGAAAATATAGAAAAAATGTCAATATTAGGATCTTTAGAAATATTTCCTTCTTGATAAATATTGTCATTAAGGCCGAGTGGATAAGGTGTCTGTAAGTTTTTCATCCACTTAAGTTCTGCAATATTTCTAGCTCTTATTTTGAAGCTTTTAGTGGCATCATTATCAAAAAATATATATTTAACCGGTTGAACAGTTACGTAATTAAAAGTATGACCTGACTGACGAAAGTGTTGGTTCAAGTAATTTTTTAACATTTTACGATTACTTGCATTATATTTCATTTTGTGTTCACGAAATCGAACTTTTAAGGATCGACCTGTTTGTCGAACATATTGTATACCGCAACGTGGTGCATTTCAAGTCAGAACATAAATGACGTGAGTAGTACGTCAATCAACATTTGAAGCTAGACATACATTAAACAATCTACCATTAACAGCTGATGTAATGGTGGACTTGCACGATAAAAAATTGCAACAACTGCACCTCTTAGCATTGCACTTATAAATAGAGGGAAACACCCTGTGTCTTGAATGAACTAAATGATTTCTGAAAGGAAACTTTATATGGTATTTCCTCAAAACAGGTGATCATAGAGGAGTTACGGAAACTTTTGAGCCATTATTAAAAATCCTAGTAATATTATTAGAAGGAACATGAAACGAGGTTGCCGAATGAAGATTTAAAGGTGTAAGGCGTACATATGGTTTAGTTCTAAGAAATGAAGAGTTAATTTGTGGAATTTGTATTGATGACGCAGAGTGTAACCGAAGAGGTGAAAGATTTATTTTTAAAGTTTTAACTAAAAGACACATAGTTTTTATGGAGAGTAATACCATTCTGTGAAAAGCGAAATAAGGGCCAATAAGTATTTATTAGAGATACGAAATAGAATCGTATCAAAGATCCATAAGAAATAATATTAGTAAACTTACGGACTGTTAAAAGAGGTCCAAAACTCACGTCAGTGTCTAATACAAGATAATGAGGAAAGTTAAGGAAAACCCTAATAATATGGGCCAAAATGTCGATGAGCACAAAATCTTCATCGCGGTATATGAAACACACGTGTTTAAGGAAAAACAGAATCAATGAATGTCATACAATCCCTGTAGGATGTAAAAATAACAATATTGATTGGACTTTTTACGGTCGCCACACGGCACAAACAACACTATTGTGCATACAAAGAAAGATAAAAATATCGGACAGAAAAAGCAGCATTCAAGGACGACAGTCAACCACAAAACACAAAAACAAACACGCACACAGACAAACGAGAAGGCAAAAGTAATAAATGCAAACGACATCACAAACACAAAAGGGTTGACAATAGGGCTACCGCCTTGGAACGGTCAGTGGCAACAAAGGCCACTGGGGGTTTAAACCGGTTCTAGGGTGCACCAAACCTCACACTTATCCTACTGTCAACCCATTAAAACAGGACAGTGTAAATAATGAAATCCCCGCCATGATCTAATCTTTAACCAACAAGGCAGCATCAATAGGCAATATAAGTTAAACACAAATATGCTCGTGTAAATATAATACAAAATAAACAATAGCCTAGAAAGCCACAATGAAGGTACTCAATGACTTGGCAGAAGCCAGAGCAACAAGAGAATAAACCATTAAGGGCACGACAGAAAAGATCATAGACAAACATCAAACGCCACCGTCCCAATGGGCTCCCAGAGGAAAGTATAGTGGCGAACTGTAAAAACGTAAAGATGAATAAAAGGCCAAATAATCACAAACACAAAAGGGTTGACAATAGGGCTACCGCCTTGGAACGGTCATTGGTAAAAAAGGCCGCTGGAGGTTTTAACCAGGTTCTAGGTTGCACGAAACCTCACAATTACCCTACTGTCAACCCAATAAAACGGGACAGTATAAATAAAGAAATCTCCGCCATGAACTATTCTCTAACCAACAAGGCAGCATTAATAGGCAATATAAGTAAAACACAAAGATGCTCGTGTATATATAAATACAAAAAAGCAATAGCCTAGAAAGCCACAAGAAGGTACTCACTGTTATAATATGGTCAGTACATGTTCAATTAAAAGAAACTAGTTTGTCTATCGCAGTGGAAAGCATTTCGAAGTGTCATGGAGGATTCCTGATTCGAGCCCTGGATGATTTTTTCCCGAAAGAGTAAGATGTGAACAGCTGAAATTATGTTTCAAAATGAAAACTTAAAACAAGTGACGTGCCTTTGCATAGCGAGTGGGTGTCCCGCTGTGGATTATTACTGCTATATCTTGTATTTATAAACGCACTGCCGCCTTCCATAATGTATTGTTCTAATTGACGTCGTTCCGTTAAATTAAAGGGATATACGGTAATCTTGAATGTATTAAGCATTACAATTTACAATTATATTTCTGAATCTATCCTTTTTTAAACCTACTTACATATAATTAAAGAAAATGTACTGAAACTCGGAGTTTCCATATCATCTTCGTTGTTCTATCATGCATATGACGAATTATATATTCTAAAGCAGTCGTGGAAATTGTCTGACAATCTAACGATAATGATTGAATACTGGGGGCGCAATACTTCATGCATTATGGAGCAACTTGTTTTTAAATAACAGGTTAATATTTATGAAAATGGGCCTAACTCTGAATTAGATAATTAATAAAGAGAACTGTATAAAGGTTCATGACTATATTTTACCAAGTGATGAGCTGGGTTAGGTTGCACGTTAAAGTTTTATGAAAAGGGGCACAATTCTGCCGAAATGAAAGTCAGCGTTATTGTCATTGTTATAATTTCGACGGCATAGAATAATTGATAAAGAAGAAATGTGTAAAGTTGTATGACCATAGTTAATCTTTTGCCAATTATTTTGAATTATAAATTTTAGCACCTGTAAGACAATGTATGATGGTCGATTTACTTTGTTTTGTAGAGGCCGACCACCCCCTTTTTCCGGTGTAGGACCGTTACTGTATACCTCCGACCATCCGTAAGAATCGACACTATCTCACTAGCTAAGTTGGACTCCGAATGGGATTCGAACCAGTTGAATTAGACCGATGCTTAAATAATTGAAGTGAAGTTCAATTAATTGAATTTCACCTAATTTGGCTTCCATGCGTATTGTTGTTGTTGTTTTTTCAAGTGCCGAACTTGCGATTTCCAGAGTGTTGTGTTGTGTTTTTCAGGTAAGTTATTATATTTAGACGTTATCAAGTGTTTGTTAAAGTGTATTTAAACACTAACTTTAATTATATTAATATGATTGTTAAACATAAATAGGCATCTCTTAAAACGATAAATATGTCCACCTTGAGTTTGTTATTATTTCATAGCACGCCTGCAATGTAGGTTGCACGCATTTTATCGCCGTGCATTAATGCGAGAAATCTTCATTATCATTATACCATATGTGTGTCTAGAAATTCGCATATTTGCATCATACATCTATATATATGGCCGGGAAATCACAAGATAAATGTAAAGGTCTGAATATTAAAAAACAATAGCATCTACATGTGTTATGCGTTTTTTCTCCCACATCAATTGCATATGGCACAAAGAATTTCTCAAACATGAGTAGATAGTCGATGCCCAAATTCTCGCAATAGTTGCTTGGTCACAAAGCACATGACATTCTTAGATTTTTGAAAAAAATAAATACAAAAACAATCGCGCACAATGTTGAACACCAACCTCAATTCCGGCAAGTTTGATCGCTCGACTGCATTATTGGAAATCCTCTACCTCAAACTCTCGGTATTACCAAAGCAATGCTGGCGGTGCGATTTCCGGGCGTGAATATGTATGTTGATGACAGATTGTGGACTCTGTGATGACGTATACATAAATCCTCAAAGTAAAGTATCGTTTAGAGTTTGTCTTAAATATTGTCTTGTCGTACTGTAACGGTTTGTGCCCATGTTCCATTGTTACTCTGGCTTCTGTCAAGTCATTGAGTACTTGCTTTGTGGATTTACAAGTTTTTGTATGTTATATATTCATAATTCTAATACACCCACACCATATAGCCTAGTTTAAAATATCTCGTTATATTCAACGATATATCATTGTATTTTTTAAACCGTTAGGAGAGTAAGCAAGGCAATGTGAAATAGTTCAGTTGTGTGCACTATTTTCGCGTTTTAGGGAAATTAGAATAAAAATAGAACATCGTTTACGGTGAATTAATATATCACGGTCTTTATTTACACTGTCCCGTATTATTGGGATGACAATAGGGTAAGAGTGAGGTTTGGTGCACCCTAGAACCCGGTTTAACCCCCCTTCCCACCCCCTCCAACCCCACTGGCCATTTTGCCACAAACCGTTCCAAGGCGTATTTGTGGCTGACTGTTGTCCTTTCTATATTTCCTGTTCGACTTCTATTTCTATTTTATTTCTTCTTTGACCGTTGTTGTTAAGTGTAATACTAATAATACCTAAATATTCAATTGTCATAAGTAATGGAAAAAAAGCACTATGCTAGCACGCGAAGGTTTCAAAGTACGTGATACTGTCACATTTTATTAAACAATGGTTTCATATTTTTCTCCCATTTCTGATTGTGGCTAGACAATTTATGACACGCCATTAGAAAACAATCCAACAAATGCCATTTGTTCTAGACAGTTAATTACTTCCGCCAATGACAACAATTCCGTTTACTTTTTGAAACTAGCATTGTTATCGATAGACGTGTCAGGTTGGGTTCTATGCATATGCTGTTCATGGATTAACCCTGCCAAAAGCGTCTTTTAACGTTGACATTCGCATCCATTAAACAAGAAGTATTATGAACTAATTTCAATTAGTTTTTTTTCATAGTAAAGTAAACGCATTAATTCCAGTGGTGTAGTTGCTTTGAATTCAGAATAATGCTTTGGGATCATTAAAGCTCAGTCTGTGTTTCTTTAAAATAGAATATCGCTTAAGTCGGTGCTATGAGGCTTGAGAGGTGTTGCATCTTATAATTGTCATGAACAGACTCAATAAAACTGGGTCTGCCACTTTTCTCTCTTGTTTGGGTTTGTTGCTTCCAAGAGATCCCCTTTTCAGTATTTATCAATAATATGTATATATTGCAGCTGTCGAAAGTGTTGAAATAACTTCGCAAACTAAGATAACATGTTATGGGAATATATTAATTTTGAAAGTAAAAGTAGATATAAAAATCGAACAGGAAAAGTAGCATTCAAGGACGACAGTCAACCACAAACACACAGAGAAACAAAAAACAACTTTAAAGATGAATAAAAGGCAAAATAGGACATCACAAACACTAAAGGGTTGACAATAGAGCTACCGCCTGGGAACGGTCAGTGGCTAAAACAGGTGCCGCTGGGGGTTTAAACCAGGGTGAACCAAACCTCACTATTACCCTAATACTGGTTTAGTAATATTGCTGGTTATTAGAACAGATGCATTGTCAGAAGTATAAAAAAAACAAGATTAGACAAACGTTAGTCGGACACTAGTTATCACCTTAATGTTGGCGTTCTTGCTATGTAACAACTTCAGTAAACCATATAACGTCTATTATTGTATTTAACTGTATGCATAATAACCTTTTAAAAAGACTCGACAAGTACAAAAAATGAATTAATGAGTAAATCTCATATAAGCTAATTATGAATGGTACAATAGCTTGATTCACGAACCTTAAATGAATTTGCAACGATGAGTAAGTCCTATCGAATTTAATTCCCTATGAAAGGAATCGTTGTCATATCAATACATCACAGCAACTGCTTGACTGACTAAAGTATTAATCATTAGCAGTAAAACACGTAAATTAAGTGATACAGTGTGATAACAATTAATATGAAGAAGGAGAGTCCAACATCGTAAACAAAATAAATATCAATCTTCGGTTCTTCGTTTTTAGGACCATGGCGTGATTTATAGCATGAAGTTTTAAGAATATAGCATTGATAGCATTATAGGGTGCTACATAGCATCAATACCCTAAAGAATGTCGAGAGACGTAAAACGTTGCTAAACGTAAGAAACGGTATCGCTAAACGTAAAAAAGTGTCTAAATTGAAAAGCTAACTTCATGCGAAAACGTCGGCGTCTTTAAAAGTCTTTTTTTTACCTTTAACAACGTTGGATTTAACATACACAGTAATGGTGTGATGTTGTTAACTTACGGAAGAAAGCACAACACTTTCTACATTTGAAGAATAACGTATGACTTTTAAATAACCGACAGGAGACACGCCAGGGAATCTATGTATTCTGGAGTAAATGAGGTCATAAAAGAAGTATCCCAATTTTAATATAAAATCATTATTAATCTTAACAATATGTTGATTGTGATTAGTAGACATAATTATAATAAGTACTGAAAATGGGACCCCCTGAACACAACAAACACATAAAAGTGAGAAAAGTAGCAGAGTCGGTTTTATTGCTTCTGTTCATGAAAGGTAACACAATGTGCAAACGCTCTGACGAGGTATTCAGCTTTAAAGCCACACAGCTTAGGCTTGAGAACACAAAGGAAGAGTAATAACACTACTGATTTGTAGTCAGGAGCGACATTTTACAGCCGCCATACAGCACTTAACAAACGCTAGTGTGAATATATCAATAAATACTGAAAATGGGATACAACAAACACAAACAAGAGATAAAAGTAGCAGACTCAGTCTAGAAAGTGGTTAAGTCAACAAATGAAAAGCAGTACCCAGACTATTGTGACAGGCTATTTTTTCCCCTTTCTTGTTAAGCACACAAAGCACACCAAAAAGTAAGCAGCTATTAAATTTGAAACGAGCTTCAAGCTCCTTATGAAACTTAAAGCTACAGAGTCCCTATATCAATCGATTTCTTCTTTGTAGGCGTGTCTTTATTTGTAACTTCATGTTCACCAGCTCATGTCGAAATCGGGTATTTAAAGCTACAGAGTCCCTATATCAATCGATTTCTTCTTTGTAGGCGTGTCTTTATTTGTAACTTCATGTTCACCAGCTCATGTCGAAATCGGGTATTTAAGCGAGCAAATATAGCGAAGGAAATCATTTACTGTATATATATCGACCAGTGCACATCGTACCTATACACAGGTAACAGTAATTTTTACCAAAAAAAAGGTTAGCTTCTTCCAGGGCTCGAACACACGACCTTCTGATTTCAAGTCCTCTGCTCTATCCACTGAACTACGACGCTACTTGAGAAAATAGTATACTAACTACCATATATTATGAGGTAAAATAACTTAACATATTTGAACGCAACTAATGATGGATCAATAAATATGCAGTCCATATTGTCGCACGTGTAAATTAACATTGCCTGGTGTAATAATGTATCTTATCAATATGAAACTAATACTTCGCCTCAAATCAACCATATCTCCACTTGTTATTTAGCACTTTATGAGTTTGTGTGCGCGCTCTTGTTATAACGTAATGCCTATTTAGTGTTAAAAATGCTACAAAATACCAATAAATAGCAGTGGTCTAGAGGTTCAGCGTACATCTTTTAAATCTTACAAGTGCAAGGCTGTGGTTCAAATCCCGTTCCGGGCAACACTTTTTTTATCACATATATTCTGGAGCCGTATATTTATCGATGTTACCTGTACGGAGGTTAAATAAAAATGTGAAATTTTACGTATCGATTTCTCCTTATATACCGACTTTTGGGGTGTTCGTCGATTTGAAACTACTTCACACGTGACTCATTCATATTCATGAGTTATTACCAGTTAAAATAGGGACTGTACAGCTTTAAGCGAGCAAATATAGCGAAGGAAATCATTAACTGTATATACATCGACCAGTGCACATCGTACCTATACACAGGTAACAGTACTTTTTACAAAAAGAAAATTTAGCTTCTTTCGGGGCTCGAACACACGACCTTCTGATTTCAAGTCCTGTGCTCTAACCACTGAACTACAACGCCACTTGATAAAATAGTATACTAACTACCATATATTATGAGGCAAAATAACCTAACATATTTGAACGCAACTAATGATGGATCAATAAATATGCAGTCCATATTGTCGCACGTGTAAATTAACATTGCCTGGTGTAATACTGTATCTTATCAATATGAAACTAATACTTCGCCTCAAATCAACCATATCTCGACTTGTTATTTAGCGCTTGATGAGTTTGTGTGCGCGCTCTTGTTATTACGTAATGCCTATTTAGTGTTACAAATGCTACAAAATACCAATAAATAGCAGTGGTCTAAAGGTTCAGCGTACATCTTTCAAAACTTACAAGTGCAAGGCTGTGGTTCAAATCCCGTTCCGGACAACTGTTTTTTTATCACATATATTCTAGAGCAATATATTTATCGATGTTACCTGTACGGAGGCTAAATAAAAATGTGAAATTTAAGCCTTCTTGTTTAATGTTTAGCGACGTTTGACGTTTAGCGACGTCCTTTATAGTTAGTGACGTATAACGTTTAGCGAAGAGGTTTTATATTTATCCGACGTTATACTTACAAGCAATATATAGTCACTGGAACAGATGATATCGCAGAAATTTATATCTATCAGTGCATAAACTGTCTTTGGCATGGATAACAGTCAGTTGCTTTGATTTTGGCACTAGTCAGAATTAAGTTTACGGTTTGGGTTAGGTTTAATGTTAATTGAAAGCAAAACTAGAACGAATTCGACGGCGCGCCATCGCAAAATACCCACGTTTTCTATCACACAGGTTAACGTTTATCCATTTTACATTTAATCGTTTGGATCGTTCCTTAATACTCAGATCAGAAATAGAATTATTTATGCTTTTCTGTATAAATGAATAAAAAATGTTTAGGGTATTCTTGTATTTGAAAATTATACTGATATTCCAAAAATCATTACATTATATTGAGAAAGAAAAATATATATTTGACCAAATGTACCTCTCTCCACCCACCTCCACCACATCCTAACACACCCAGCCCCACAGTATATATTCATTTGAGACATAATTAAAAAAATTGACCCCCTGTTACCCTCTACCCACCACCCACTCCTCCAACCCCAACCCCAGGGAAGACGTCCGAGTTTTAAATAATAAATCATTTGACATGCTGTGTATCTCTATCATAGACCACTATTATATAATGTGCAAAAGTATGAAAAATTACACTGTAATTTAATTATTAGTGTATTTGATGCCCCTTCTTGCAGGCACCACCGATGACGTAGGAGGAAAGAAATGTAAACAGTGTTATACCATTATCACCTGGGCCCCCGGGCAGACGTCCGAGTGTATGTTGTTTATCTTTCATAAATTATACCAAGTTATGTACAAAAATATGGAAAAATGACAATGTAATTGAATTTTTAGTGTATTTGACCTTTTGACCCCAACACCTGAGGCCCCCTGGGCTCGAAGCCAAAAATAATGTTGCTCTTGCACGCCGTCATCATATGGAGAAGTCATACCGTACGTTTGGTTGAATTCCGTTCAGCGGTTTACGATGAGATGCGGTAAAGGACGGACGGGCGGACAGACGGACAAACGAAGGCGATTTTTATATGCACCCTGTTTTTTTCAAAAACGCGGGTATAACTAAGATATTCCTTATGTTACCTCTTTCCATCAGAGTTTCTCCTCCCCTCATTTTGATGAGTGGCAAAGAATGCCTTCCCTATTTAATATTTACACAATATGCGGACATCAGTATAGCTGTTAGCTAATTGGCTGACCCCATGTTACTAATTTTACTATAGCTTTGCCTATGCATGTAATACTGTGTGTTTATTTCATAGTGGTACCACTGCTATCCATTTGAAGACCTGACGTTATTATCCCCTATCACAGGTCTCGTATAATCAAGTGTATGATCCTACTTCGTCTCTTATAGATCTTTAAATAATTAAAATGTTAAGTTTGTTGGTCATTTATTTTATTCGCCCGTGAGTTTGTTTTGTTGATATTGCTAGAGAGTACATGGAGACACAACATATAAAACAGACTTAATCTTAATATATAAAAGACTAGTTAAGCCTTTCTTAATGCATCAGCTTTAATAAATTGTCAAAAATTTACTGAACAAATAGAAAAAAATTCACAATATTGAAATACAGAGTAAAGGATTCTCATGCTCTAAGGAAGCACTACAAGAAATGTTTTTATGACAGTTTTTGTAAGTAACGCAATTGCTAATGGAGAGCGGATCTCACTTTTCATACTCAGGTGACCGGTATGTACTCATTATTATAAATATAGATATAAAAATCGAAAGGAAAAGTAACATTCAAGGACGACAGTCAACCACAAACACACACAGAAACAAAGAACAACTTTAAAGATGAATAAAAGGCCAAATAAGACATCACAAACACAAAAGGGTTGACAAAAGCGCTACCGCCTTGGAACGGTCAGTGGCATGAAAGGCCGCTGGGGTTTTAAACCAGGTGCTAGGGTGCACCAAATCTCACACTTACCCTACTGTCAACCCAATAAAACGAAGACAGCAAATAAAGACACCCCCGCCACGAACTATTCTCTAACCAACAAGGCAGCATTAATAGGAGTGCTGCTTTTTAAGTGGATTTCAATATTTAATAATCTCGTACAAGTCGACACCGTCTTGTAAGCAGGAAAAAAATGACAACCATTCAAATTCAAACTGATTGTTGTACTTTTTAAAAAAAAAAAAATTCGAGTCGATGGAAAACTCAGTAAATATGGCGTGAATAGTTACTATTAATTCTGATTTCTAGACGTATAATTTAGTTCGTTAATGCATTTATGCAGGAAAACTTCTGAAAAATATTTGATAGCTTAGATCATGATTTGATTTTACAATGTTTAACATATTTCAATTTTGGAACTTCGTTTATTAATTCGATTAAACTAGTTTACAGAGATGCCCAAGGTTGTGTATCAATGTCTGACATTTTTAAAATAGAAAGAGGAGTAATAATTGATAAGGTATAATAATTGATAATAAAGAAATAAAAAAAAACAGCCTTTGCAGATGATGCCACTGTCATACTAGATGTTTCGAAGAAAACATTTGAATCTTTAATAAGACTAATATATACATTCAGTTTCACATCAGGACTCAAGTTAAGCATGAACAAATCGGTAATATTGCGTGTTGGCTCACTCAAAAATACAGATGAAAAATATTGCAAAGGTAACCACTTTATATGGTCAAACAATAAAGCAACAACGCTGGGAATGGTTTGTTCAAATTATCGCTCAAAATGCCACCAGGAAAACCTTATACCAAAGATAGATAAATTCTGCAATTGTTTAGAACGTTGGAAAAAACATAGTTTATCAATAATTGGAAAAATAACGGTTATTAAAACATTTGCACTACTCAAACAC
>JAWPHD010025830.1:0-15098 GCA_037043455.1 Cyrtodaria siliqua
ACCTCCCTTCCACACACATATACCTTCTCCCGTCCACACACATATACCTCCCGTTCCCACACACATATACCTCCCATCCACACACATATAACTCCTGTCCACACACATATACCTCCCATCCACACACATATACCTCCCTTCCACACACATATACCTCCACTGTCCACACACATATACCTCCCTTCCACATACCTATACCTCCCTTCCACACACATATACCTCCCTTCCACACACATATCACACACTTACCTCCCTTCCACACACATATTACCTTCCTGCCACACACTGAGACCGCCGCTCCACACACATATACCGCTCCTCCCACTCACCCCCCCAACCAGACGACGGCGTCCCGTTTCGCACAGCGCGTATCACAACCCCCCAATCTATTCAATACCCCCTTCCACCACTATATACATTACCAACCACCATATCACAACCGATCTTCACACACATATCCTCCCACAATATTCCGTTCTCCTTACTCAGATATATTCCCGTACCCGTACATCCTGTCAACACAGATATTCCGTTCTTCCACATATCTATTCCGTTCTTACAAATATATATTCAGTTCTACACATATATCATCCCTATCTAACACATATATATTCAGTTTTTACACATATATATTCCGTTCTTACACATACATATTCCGTCTTACACATATATATTCAGTTCTTACACATATATATTCACTTGTTACACATAGTATAATTAGTTCTTACACATATATATTCCGTTCTTACACATATATACACATATATATTCCGTTCTTACACATATATATTCCGTTCTTACACGTACATATTCCGTTCATACACATATTTATTCCGTTCTTACACATATATATTCCGTTCTTACGCCTATATATTCAGTTCTTACACATATATATTCAGTCTTACATATATATTCAGTTCTTACAAATTATATATTCAGTTCTTACATATATATTCAGTTCTTACAAATTATATTCATTTCTTACACATATATATTCAGTTCTTACACATATATATTCAGTTCTTACACATATATATTCCGTTTTTACACATATAAATTCCGTTCTTACACATATATATTCCTTTCTTACGCATATATATTCCGTTCTTACACATATATATTCCGTTCTGTACACATATAACAGTCAGTTCTTACACATAAATATTCCGTTCTTACACATATATATTCCTTTCTTACGCATATATATTCCGTTCTTACGCATATATATTCAGTTCTTACGCATATATATTCAGTTCTTACACATATATATTCAGTTCTTACACATATATATTCAGTTCTTACACATATATATTCAGTCTTACACATATATATTCCGTTCTTACACATATATTCCATTCTTAAACATATATATTCCGTTCTTACACGTATATATTCCGTTCTTACACATATATATTCCGTTCTTACACATATATATTCAGTTCTTATACATATATATTCCGTTCTTACACATATATATTCCGTTCTTACACATATATATTCCGTTCTTACACGTATATATTCCGTTCTTACACATATATATTCCGTTCTTACACATATATATTCCGTTCTTACACATATATATTCCGTTCTTACACATATATATTCAGTTCTTTCGCATATATATTCCGTTCTTACACATATATATTCCGTTCTTACACATAGATATTCAGTTCTTACACATATATATTCAGTTCTTAAGCATATATATTCCGTTCTTACACATATATATTCCGTTCTTACGCATATATATTCTTACACATATATTCCGTTCTTACACATATATATTCAGTTCTTACACATATATATTCCGTTCTTACACATATATATTCCTTTCTTACGCATATATATTCCGTTCTTACGTAATATATATTCAGTTCTTACGCATATATATTCAGTTCTTACACATATATATTCAGTTCTTACAAATATATATTCAGTTCTTACACATATATATTCAGTTCTTACACATATATATTCCGTTCTTACACATATATATTCCGTTCTTAAACATATATATTCCGTTCTTACACGTATATATTCCGTTCTTACACATATATATTCCGTTCTTACACATATATATTCAGTTCCTATACATATATATTCCGTTCTTACACATATATATTCCGTTCTTACACGTATATATTCCGTTCTTACACATATATATTCCGTTCTTACACATATATATTCCGTTCTTACACATATATATTCAGTTCTTACGCATATACATTCCGTTCTTACACATATATATTCCGTTCTTACACATAGATATTCAGTTCTTACACATATATATTCAGTTCTTACGCATATATATTCCGTTCTTACACATATATATTCCGTTCTTACGCATATATATTCTTACACATATATTCCGTTCTTACACATATATATTCAGTTCTTACACATATATATTCCGTTCTTACACATATATATTCCGTTCTTACGCATATATATTCAGTTCTTACTCATATATATTCCGTTCTTACGCATATATATTCAGTTCTTACGCATATATATTCATTTCTTATGCATATATATTCAGTTCTTACGCATATATATTCAGTTCTTACACATATATATTCAGTTCTTACAAATATATATTCAGTTCTTACACATATATATTCAGTTCTTACACATATATATTCCGTTCTTACACATATATATTCCGTTCTTAAATATATATATTCCGTTCTTACACGTATATATTCCGTTCTTACACATATATATTCCGTTCTTACACATATATATTCAGTTCTTATACATATATATTCCGTTCTTACACATATATATTCCGTTCTTACACGTATATATTCCGTTCTTACATATATATATTCCGTTCTTACACATATATATTCCGTTCTTACACATATATATTCAGTTCTTACGCATATATATTCCGTTCTTACGCATATATATTCCGTTCTTACACATAGATATTCAGTTCTTACACATATATATTCAGTTCTTACGCATATATATTCCGTTCTTACACATATATATTCCGTTCTTACGCATATATATTCTTACACATATATTCCGTTCTTACACATATATATTCAGTTCTTACACATATATATTCCGTTCTTACACATATATATTTCGTTCTTACGCATATATATTCAGTTCTTACTCATATATATTCCGTTCTTACGCATATATATTCAGTTCTTACGCATATATATTCAGTTCTTATGCATATATATTCAGTTCTTACGCATATATATTCAGTTCTTACGCATATATATTCAGTTCTTACGCATATATATTTAGTTCTTACACATATATATTCTGTTCTTACACATATATATTCAGTTCTTACACATATATATTCAGTTCTTACAGATATATATTCAGTTCTTACGCATATATATTCAGTTCTTACGCATATATATTCAGTTATTACGCATATATATTCATTTCTTACACATATATGTTCAGTTCTTACACATATATATTCCGTTCTTACACGTACATATTCCGTTCTTACACATATATATTCCGTTCTTACGCATATATATTCCGTTATAGAACATATATATTCATTTCTTACACATATATATTCATTTCTTACACATATATATTCAGATTTTACACATATATATTCAGTTCTTACACATATATACACATATATATTCCGTTCTTACACATGTATATATTCCGTTCTTACACGTACAGATTCCGTTCTTACACATATATATTCCGTTCTTACACATATATATTCCGTTCTTCCGCATATATATTCAGTTCTTACGCATATATATTCAGTTCTTACACATATATATTCGGTTCTTACACATATATATTCAGTTCTTACACATATATATTTCGATCTTACACATATATATTCCATTCTTACACATATTTATTCCGTTCTTACACATATTCCATTCTTACACATATATATTCCGTTCTTACATATATATTCCGTTCTTACACATATATATTCACTTCTTACACATATATATTCAGTTCTTACACATATATATTCCGTTCTTATACATATATATTCCGTTCTTACACATATATATTCCGTTCTTACACGTACATATTCCATTCTTACACATATATATTCCGTTCTTACGCATATATATTCCGTTCTTACGCATATGTATTCAGTTCTTACGCATATATATTCAGTTCTTACACATATATATTCAGTTCTTACATATATTTATTCAGTTCTTACGCATATATATTCAGTTCTTACGCATATATATTCAGCTCTTACGCATATATATTCATTTCTTACAAATATATGTTCAGTTCTTACACATATATAATCCGTTCTTACACGTACATATTCCGTTCTTACACATATATATTCCGTTCTTACACATATATATTCTTACACATATATTCCGTTCTTACACATATATATTCCATTCTTCCACATATATATTCCGTACTTACACATATATATTCCGTTCTTACGCATATATATTCAGTTCTTACGCATATATATTCAGTTCTTACACATATATATTCACTTCTTACACATATATATTCAGTTCTTACACATATATATTCCGTTCTTACACATATATATTCCGTTCTTACACATATATATTTCGTTCTTACATGTACATATTCCGTTCTTACACATATATATTTCGTTCTTACGCATATATATTCCGTTCTTACGCATATATATTCAGTTCTTACGCATATATATTCAGTTCTTACACATATATATTCAGTTCTTACACATATATATTCAGTTCTTACACATATATATTCAGTTCTTACACATATATATTCCGTTCTTACACATATATATTCCGTTATTACGCATAAGTATTCAGTTCTTACGCATATATATTCCGTTCTTACACATAGATATTCAGTTCTTACACATATATATTCAGTTCTTACGCATATATATTCCGTTCTTACACATATATATTCCGTTCTTACGCATATATATTCTTACACATATATTCCGTTCTTACACATATATATTCAGTTCTTACACATATATATTCCGTTCTTACACATATATATTTCGTTCTTACGCATATATATTCAGTTCTTACTCATATATATTCCGTTCTTACGCATATATATTCAGTTCTTACGCATATATATTCAGTTCTTATGCATATATATTCAGTTCTTACGCATATATATTCAGTTCTTACGCATATATATTCAGTTCTTACGCATATATATTTAGTTCTTACACATATATATTCTGTTCTTACACATATATATTCAGTTCTTACACATATATATTCAGTTCTTACAGATATATATTCAGTTCTTACGCATATATATTCAGTTCTTACGCATATATATTCAGTTATTACGCATATATATTCATTTCTTACACATATATGTTCAGTTCTTACACATATATATTCCGTTCTTACACGTACATATTCCGTTCTTACACATATATATTCCGTTCTTACACATATATATTCCGTTATAGAACATATATATTCATTTCTTACACATATATGTTCAGTTCTTACACATATATATTCCGTTCTTACACGTACATATTCCGTTCTTACACATATATATTCCGTTCTTACACATATATATTCCGTTATTACGCATAAGTATTCAGTTCTTACACATATATATTCAGTTCTTACAGATATATATTCAGTTATTACGCATATATATTCGGTTCTTACGCATAGGTATTCAGTTCTTACACATATATAGTCAGTTCTTACAGATATATATTCAGTTCTTACGCATATATTTTCAATTATTACGCATATATATTCTTTTCTTACACATATATATTCACTTCTTACACATATATATTCAGTTCTTACACATATATATTCCGTTCTTATACATATATATTCCGTTCTTACATATATATATTCCGTTCTTACACGTACACATTCCATTCTTACGCATATATATTCATTTCTTACACATATATATTCAGTTCTTACACATATATATTCCGTTTTTACACATATATATTCAGTTCTTACACATATATATTCCGTTCTTACTAATATATATCCTTACACATATTTTCCGTTCTTACACATATATATTCCGTTCTTACACATATATATTTCGTTCTTACACATATATATTCAGTTCTTACGCATATATATTCAGTTCTTACGCATATATATTCCGTTCTTACGCATATATATTCAGTTCTTACGCATATATATTCAGTTCTTACGCATATATATTCTGTTCTTACGCATATATATTCAGATCTTACGCATATATATTCAGTTCTTACACATATATATTCAGTTCTTACACGTATATATTCAGTTCTAACACATATATATTTCGTTCTTATACATATATATTCCGTTCTTACACATATATATTCCGTTCTTACACATATATATTCTGTTTTTACACATATATATTCCGTTCTTACACATATATATTCCGTTCTTACACATATATATTCCGTTCTTACTCATATATATTCAGTTCTTACACATATATATTCCGTTCTTACACATATATATTCCGTTCTGAAACATATATATTCCGTTCTTACACATATATATTCCGTTCTTACACATATATATTCAGTTCTTACACATATATATTCACTTCTTACACATATATATTCAGTTTTTACACATATATATTCCGTTCTTACACATATATATTCCGTTCTTACACATATATATTTCGTTCTTACATGTACATATTCCGTTCTTACACATATATATTTCGTTCTTACGCATATATATTCCGTTCTTACGCATATATATTCAGTTCTTACGCATATATATTCAGTTCTTACGCATATATATACAGTTCTTACACATATATATTCAGTTCTTACACATATATATTCAGTTCTTACACATATATATTCAGTTCTTAGACATATATATTCCGTTCTTACACATATATTTTCCGTTCTTACACGTATTTATTCCGTTCTTACACATATTTCAATCTTACACATATATATTCCGTTCTTACACATATATTTTCAGTTCTTACACATATATATATTCACTTCTTACACATATATATTCAGTTCTTACACATATATATTCCGTTCTTATACATATATATTCCGTTCTTATACATATATATTCCGTTCTTACACGTACATATTCCATTCTTACGCATAAATATTCATTTCTTACACATATATATTCCGTTCTTACGCATATCGATTCAGTTCTTACGCATATATATTCAGTTCTTACACATATATATTCAGTTCTTACAAATATATATTCAGTTCTTACACATATATATTCCGTTTTTACACATATATATTCAGTTCTTACACATATATATTCCGTTCTTACACATATATATCCTAACACATATATTCCGTTCTTACACATATATATTCAGTTCTTACACATATATATTCCGTTCTTACACATATATATTCCGTTCTTACGCATATATATTCAGTTCTTACGCATACATATTCCGTTCTTACGCATATATATTCCATTCTTACGCATATATATTCAGTTCTTACGCATATATATTCTGTTCTTACGCACATATATTCAGGTCTTACGCATATATATTCAGTTCTTACACATATATATTCAGTTCTTACACGTATATATTCAGTTCTTACACATATATATTTCGTTCTTATACATATATATTCCGTTCTTACACATATATATTCCGTTCTAACAAATATATATTCTGTTTTTACACATATATATTCCGTTCTTACACATATATATTCCGTTCTTACACATATATATTCCGTTCTTACGCATATATATTCAGTTCTTACACATATATATTCAGTTCTTACACATATATATTCAGTTTTTACACATAGATATTTCGTTCTTACACATATATATTCCGTTCTTACACATATATATTCCGTTCTTAAACATATATATTCCGTTCTTACACATATATATTCCATTCTTACACATATATATTCAGTTCTTACACATATATATTCACTTCTTACACATATATATTCAGTTCTTACACATATATATTCCGTTCTTACACATATATATTCCGTTCTTACACATATAAATTCCGTTCTTACACGTACATATTCCGTTCTTACACATATATATTCCGTTCTTACGCATATATATTCCGTTCTTACGCATATATATTCAGTTCTTACGCATATATATTCAGTTCTTACACATATATATTCAGTTCCTACACATATGTATTCAGTTCTTACGCATATATATTCAGTTCTTACGAATATATATTCTATTCTTACGCATACATATTTAGTTCTTACACATATATATTCCGTTCTTACACGTACATATTCAGTTCTTACACATATATATTCAGTTCTTACACATATATATTCAGTTCTTAGACATATATATTCCGTTCTTACACATATATATTCCGTTCTTACACATATATATTCCGTTCTTACACATATATATTCCGTTCTTACACATATATATTCCGTTCTCACACATATATACACATATTTATTCCGTTCTTACACATATATATTCCGTTCTTACACATATATATTCCGTTCTTACACATATTTATTCCGTTCTTACACATATTCCATTCTTACACATATATATTCCGTTCTTACGCATATATATTCATTTCTTACACATATATATTCACTTCTTACACATATATATTCAGTTCTTACACATATATATTCCGTTATTATACATATATATTCCGTTCTTACATATATATATTCCGTTCTTACACGTACACATTCCATTCTTACGCATATATATTCATTTCTTACACATATATATTCCGTTCTTACGCATATATATTCAGTTCTTACGCATATATATTCAGTTCTTACACATATATATTCAGTTCTTACACATATATTTTCAGTTCTTACACATATATATTCCGTTTTTACACATATATATTCAGTTCTTACACATATATATTCCGTTCTTACACATATATATCCTTACACATATTTTCCGTTCTTACACATATATATTCCGTTCTTACACATATATATTTCGTTCTTACACATATATATTCAGTTCTTACGCATATATATTCAGTTCTTACGCATATATATTCCGTTCTTACGCATATATATTCAGTTCTTACGCATATATATTCAGTTCTTACGCATATATATTCAGTTCTTACGCATATATATTTAGTTCTTACACATATATATTCTGTTCTTACACATATATATTCAGTTCTTACACATATATATTCAGTTCTTACAGATATATATTCAGTTCTTACGCATATATATTCAGTTCTTACGCATATATATTCAGTTATTACGCATATATATTCATTTCTTACACATATATGTTCAGTTCTTACACATATATATTCCGTTCTTACACGTACATATTCCGTTCTTACACATATATATTCCGTTCTTACGCATATATATTCCGTTATAGAACATATATATTCATTTCTTACACATATATATTCATTTCTTACACATATATATTCAGTTTTTACACATATATATTCAGTTCTTACACATATATACACATATATATTCCGTTCTTACACATGTATATATTCCGTTCTTACACGTACAGATTCCGTTCTTACACATATATATTCCGTTCTTACACATATATATTCCGTTCTTCCGCATATATATTCAGTTCTTACGCATATATATTCAGTTCTTACACATATATATTCGGTTCTTACACATATATATTCAGTTCTTACACATATATATTTCGTTCTTACACATATATATTCCATTCTTACACATATTTATTCCGTTCTTACACATATTCCATTCTTACACATATATATTCCGTTCTTACATATATATTCCGTTCTTACACATATATATTCACTTCTTACACATATATATTCAGTTCTTACACATATATATTCCGTTCTTATACATATATATTCCGTTCTTACACATATATATTCCGTTCTTACACGTACATATTCCATTCTTACACATATATATTCCGTTCTTACGCATATATATTCCGTTCTTACGCATATGTATTCAGTTCTTACGCATATATATTCAGTTCTTACACATATATATTCAGTTCTTACATATATTTATTCAGTTCTTACGCATATATATTCAGTTCTTACGCATATATATTCAGCTCTTACGCATATATATTCATTTCTTACAAATATATGTTCAGTTCTTACACATATATAATCCGTTCTTACACGTACATATTCCGTTCTTACACATATATATTCCGTTCTTACACATATATATTCTTACACATATATTCCGTTCTTACACATATATATTCCATTCTTCCACATATATATTCCGTACTTACACATATATATTCCGTTCTTACGCATATATATTCAGTTCTTACGCATATATATTCAGTTCTTACACATATATATTCACTTCTTACACATATATATTCAGTTCTTACACATATATATTCCGTTCTTACACATATATATTCCGTTCTTACACATATATATTTCGTTCTTACATGTACATATTCCGTTCTTACACATATATATTTCGTTCTTACGCATATATATTCCGTTCTTACGCATATATATTCAGTTCTTACGCATATATATTCAGTTCTTACACATATATATTCAGTTCTTACACATATATATTCAGTTCTTACACATATATATTCAGTTCTTACACATATATATTCCGTTCTTACACATATATATTCCGTTATTACGCATAAGTATTCAGTTCTTACGCATATATATTCCGTTCTTACACATAGATATTCAGTTCTTACACATATATATTCAGTTCTTACGCATATATATTCCGTTCTTACACATATATATTCCGTTCTTACGCATATATATTCTTACACATATATTCCGTTCTTACACATATATATTCAGTTCTTACACATATATATTCCGTTCTTACACATATATATTTCGTTCTTACGCATATATATTCAGTTCTTACTCATATATATTCCGTTCTTACGCATATATATTCAGTTCTTACGCATATATATTCAGTTCTTATGCATATATATTCAGTTCTTACGCATATATATTCAGTTCTTACGCATATATATTCAGTTCTTACTCATATATATTTAGTTCTTACACATATATATTCTGTTCTTACACATATATATTCAGTTCTTACACATATATATTCAGTTCTTACAGATATATATTCAGTTCTTACGCATATATATTCAGTTCTTACGCATATATATTCAGTTATTACGCATATATATTCATTTCTTACACATATATGTTCAGTTCTTACACATATATATTCCGTTCTTACACGTACATATTCCGTTCTTACACATATATATTCCGTTCTTACACATATATATTCCGTTATAGAACATATATATTCATTTCTTACACATATATGTTCAGTTCTTACACATATATATTCCGTTCTTACACGTACATATTCCGTTCTTACACATATATATTCCGTTCTTACACATATATATTCCGTTATTACGCATAAGTATTCAGTTCTTACACATATATATTCAGTTCTTACAGATATATATTCAGTTCTTACGCATATATATTCGGTTCTTACGCATAGGTATTCAGTTCTTACACATATATAGTCAGTTCTTACAGATATATATTCAGTTCTTACGCATATATTTTCAATTATTACGCATATATATTCTTTTCTTACACATATATATTCACTTCTTACACATATATATTCAGTTCTTACACATATATATTCCGTTCTTATACATATATATTCCGTTCTTACATATATATATTCCGTTCTTACACGTACACATTCCATTCTTACGCATATATATTCATTTCTTACACATATATATTCCGTTCTTACGCATATATATTCAGTTCTTACGCATATATATTCAGTTCTTACACATATATATTCAGTTCTTACAAATATATATTCAGTTCTTACACATATATATTCAGTTCTTACACATATATATTCCGTTTTTACACATATATATTCAGTTCTTACACATATATATTCCGTTCTTACTAATATATATCCTTACACATATTTTCCGTTCTTACACATATATATTCCGTTCTTACACATATATATTTCGTTCTTACACATATATATTCAGTTCTTACGCATATATATTCAGTTCTTACGCATATATATTCCGTTCTTACGCATATATATTCAGTTCTTACGCATATATATTCAGTTCTTACGCATATATATTCTGTTCTTACGCATATATATTCAGATCTTACGCATATATATTCAGTTCTTACACATATATATTCAGTTCTTACACGTATATATTCAGTTCTTACACATATATATTTCGTTCTTATACATATATATTCCGTTCTTACACATATATATTCCGTTCTTACACATATATATTCTGTTTTTACACATATATAGTCCGTTCTTACACATATATATTCCGTTCTTACACATATATATTCCGTTCTTACTCATATATATTCAGTTCTTACACATATATATTCCGTTCTTACACATATATATTCCGTTCTGAAACATATATATTCCGTTCTTACACATATATATTCCGTTCTTACACATATATATTCAGTTCTTACACATATATATTCACTTCTTACACATATATATTCAGTTCTTACACATATATATTCCGTTCTTACACATATATATTCCGTTCTTACACATATATATTTCGTTCTTACATGTACATATTCCGTTCTTACACATATATATTTCGTTCTTACGCATATATATTCCGTTCTTACGCATATATATTCAGTTCTTACGCATATATATTCAGTTCTTACGCATATATATTCAGTTCTTACACATATATATTCAGTTCTTACACATATATATTCAGTTCTTACACATATATATTCAGTTCTTAGACATATATATTCCGTTCTTACACATATATTTTCCGTTCTTACACGTATTTATTCCGTTCTTACACATATTTCAATCTTACACATATATATTCCGTTCTTACACATATATTTTCAGTTCTTACACATATATATATTCACTTCTTACACATATATATTCAGTTCTTACACATATATATTCCGTTCTTATACATATATATTCCGTTCTTATACATATATATTCCGTTCTTACACGTACATATTCCATTCTTACGCATAAATATTCATTTCTTACACATATATATTCCGTTCTTACGCATATCGATTCAGTTCTTACGCATATATATTCAGTTCTTACACATATATATTCAGTTCTTACAAATATATATTCAGTTCTTACACATATATATTCCGTTTTTACACATATATATTCAGTTCTTACACATATATATTCCGTTCTTACACATATATATCCTAACACATATATTCCGTTCTTACACATATATATTCAGTTCTTACACATATATATTCCGTTCTTACACATATATATTCCGTTCTTACGCATATATATTCAGTTCTTACGCATACATATTCCGTTCTTACGCATATATATTCCATTCTTACGCATATATATTCAGTTCTTACGCATATATATTCTGTTCTTACGCACATATATTCAGGTCTTACGCATATATATTCAGTTCTTACACATATATATTCAGTTCTTACACGTATATATTCAGTTCTTACACATATATATTTCGTTCTTATACATATATATTCCGTTCTTACACATATATATTCCGTTCTAACACATATATATTCTGTTTTTACACATATATATTCCGTTCTTACACATATATATTCCGTTCTTACACATATATATTCCGTTCTTACGCATATATATTCAGTTCTTACACATATATATTCAGTTCTTACACATATATATTCAGTTTTTACACATAGATATTTCGTTCTTACACATATATATTCCGTTCTTACACATATATATTCCGTTCTTAAACATATATATTCCGTTCTTACACATATATATTACATTCTTACACATATATATTCAGTTCTTACACATATATATTCACTTCTTACACATATATATTCAGTTCTTACACATATATATTCCGTTCTTACACATATATATTCCGTTCTTACACATATAAATTCCGTTCTTACACGTACATATTCCGTTCTTACACATATATATTCCGTTCTTACGCATATATATTCCGTTCTTACGCATATATATTCAGTTCTTACGCATATATATTCAGTTCTTACACATATATATTCAGTTCCTACACATATGTATTCAGTTCTTACGCATATATATTCAGTTGTTACGAATATATATTCTATTCTTACGCATACATATTCAGTTCTTACACATATATATTCCGTTCTTACACGTACATATTCAGTTCTTACACATATATATTCAGTTCTTACACATATATATTCAGTTCTTAGACATATATATTCCGTTCTTACACATATATATTCCGTTCTTACACATATATATTCCGTTCTTACACATATATATTCCGTTCTTACACATATATATTCCGTTCTCACACATATATACACATATTTATTCCGTTCTTACACATATATATTCCGTTCTTACACATATATATTCCGTTCTTACACATATTTATTCCGTTCTTACACATATTCCATTCTTACACATATATATTCCGTTCTTACGCATATATATTCATTTCTTACACATATATATTCACTTCTTACACATATATATTCAGTTCTTACACATATATATTCCGTTATTATACATATATATTCCGTTCTTACATATATATATTCCGTTCTTACACGTACACATTCCATTCTTACGCATATATATTCATTTCTTACACATATATATTCCGTTCTTACGCATATATATTCAGTTCTTACGCATATATATTCAGTTCTTACACATATATATTCAGTTCTTACACATATATTTTCAGTTCTTACACATATATATTCCGTTTTTACACATATATATTCAGTTCTTACACATATATATTCCGTTCTTACACATATATATCCTTACACATATTTTCCGTTCTTACACATATATATTCCGTTCTTACACATATATATTTCGTTCTTACACATATATATTCAGTTCTTACGCATATATATTCAGTTCTTACGCATATATATTCCGTTCTTACGCATATATATTCCGTTCTTACGCATATATATTCAGTTCTTACGCATATATATTCTGTTCTTACGCATATATATTCAGGTCTTACGCATATATATTCAGTTCTTACACATATATATTCAGTTCTTACACGTATATATTCAGTTCTTACACATATATATTTCGTTCTTATACATATATA
>JAWPHD010025831.1:0-15094 GCA_037043455.1 Cyrtodaria siliqua
AAAGGGAGGGGGTGGGTAATATGGGGGTGCATACGGTAAGTTTTCTCAATATAAGTCATCTTACATGGTTTCATTAGAAAGACTCCATAAATCAGGAACACAGCACTGTGCTCTAATGTTTAATTCCCCACCCCCCCCCCCCCCCCCCCCCCCCCCACCCCCCGTATTTGAATGTATGTTGTGACATAACAACTAAAATGTTGGGTTGTAAATACTTCAGAAATGTTCCTTTCATGGTCACTGGATCACTAAGTCAGCATGCTAACAAAAACACTGCAGTGCCACCAAGTGAAAGAATAGATACCATATTTCCTCTATTAGTAGCACCTTCCCTAATACAAGTGCCCCCACCTGTTTTAAGAAACCTTACCTTCTTCAAAAATCCAAAAGTTCCTAATACACACAATTTTTTCGTCTTTACTACTAATGGATTTGATTACGGGAGTTTTTTACGACACCGGTATGGTCTATGACATAAACCTTAAAGCGCTATCATCATCAATACAAATTACCGCTTTTATTTATCTCCTATCTTTAAATTTATTATTTAGTTTATCTTTTATTATGATTTAATTCATACACAACCAACCCGTGTTGTAATCGTCAAGTTGGATGGATATTGTATCATACAGATGCAGAGTGATGACAGTGATATACTCAGTATATTGTCCGGTTTAGGTTTAGTCAATACGGTGTCACAGTAAAAGATCGCCGTACAGTAATTCTATAAGGAAACAGTCGGGAAAGGAGGTGAAATATATTGAAAATTTGAACCATAATAGTAGCGCCCACTTCGCACTTTGCATAGCGCCCGGGCGCTACTATTAGAGGAAATTTGTTATGTTTGTATGATATACGCAGTAGAGGTATTCTGTGCATAAAGTTCCTGCCTTGTTTGCCGATGTAAAGGAGAATGATGAAGAACTACTAGTCTGTTGCGGATTACCACAAAGAAGCTTCTTGCAAAACACTTCAGGCATGTCAGGTATAACTATACTCTTGGAAAAAACCTTACCTAACTGTTTGTTTGGAAAATTGTTTTTTAACTTGATTTATGTTGACTATAAACATCCTCTTCACACAAGTGGTGTAGCCAAAAAACAAACAACAATAAACTCCCAGAGAATAATGAGGGCAGTTGAACAAGTTTTGAGAAATGGTACAAGGTTTTAAAACATTTTGGGTTGTTTGGCGTCACCTTACCATTCTTACGTTTTTATATGTCTTTGAGAGGAAATAAAGATTTTGGTTTCGGCCTTATTGTCGTACCGTAATATCAAACAAAAGATACATTGCCACTTTACTTGTTCATCGCCCCTCTTTCCATACAGAAATCCAAGGTCATTATGGGAAAATACGACAACAAACAGTTGAGCTATACAGGATTGATTCTCAGATAATTTCTTCAATTTAACATATGGATTTTACGAAGTACATGTAATTTGAATCCTCGTTGTGCCACATTGACATTAAATTGGAAGAGAGATGTGGAAATGTGTATTTTTAACAAAATAAAAAAGTGGCATAAAACCACAACATGTGAAAATGTAAGACAGAACATACAAACAGCAGTATGAGCGAAGCAGAATCGAGGATATTTTTCGAGATATTCAGGTAAGTCTTGGTTTCGAATGTTACAAGTGGCTTAATTTAATACATGCCGGTATTCACATATCATATGTAACTGAACCACATTATGAGGCTTTTCATATGTATTGGGATTAACATCAATCACTCTTCCAGGTCGCCTCTAGTCCCTAAAGAGGGATATGTTGGTAAGCAGCAAATGGGTGACCTAATTTCTTGATGTTTTTTCTTCAGTCTTGGCCTAGTGGTAGAGACCTCATAACAAATGGTACTTAGAGTAGCTCCCTTGCTTGACATTCAGGATATAAAGAGTAGTGCTAGGACTTGTCGGCCGGGTGTCGTGTAATGTAACTGGTATCATGTCGCCGGGTGTCGGTGTAATGTGACTGGTATCATGTCGCCGGGTGTCGGTGTAATGTGACTGGTATCATGTCGCCGGGTGTCGGTGTAATGTGACTGGTATCATGTCGCTGGGTGTCGGTGTAATGTGACTGGTATCATGTTGCCGGGTGTTGGTGTAATGTGACTGGTATCATGTCGCTGAGTGTCGGTGTAATGTGACTGGTATCGTGTCACTGAGTGTCGGTGTAATTTGACTGGAATCATGTTGCTGGGTGTCGGTGTAATGTGACTGGTATCATGTCGCTGGGTGTCGGTGTAATGTGACAGGTATCATGTTGCCGGGTGTTGGTGTAATGTGACTGGTATAATGTCGCTGGGTGTCAGTGTAATGTGACTGGTATCGTGTCGCTGAGTGTCGGTGTAATGTGACTGGTATCATGTCGCTGGGTGTCGGTGTAATGTGACTGGTATCATGTCGCTTGGTGTCGGTGTAATGTGACTGGTATCATGTTGCTGGGTGTCGGTGTAATGTGACTGGTATCAATGCGCTGGGTGTCAGTGTAATGTGACTTGTATCATGTCGCTGGGTGTCAGTGTAATGTGACTGGTATCATGTCGCTGGGTGTCGGTGTAATGTGACTGGTATCATTTCGCTGGGTGTCGGTGTAATGTGACTGGTATCAATGCGTTGGGTGTCAGTGTATTGTGACTTGTATCATGTCGCTGGGTGTCAGTGTTATGTGACTGGTATCATGTCGCCGGGTGTCAGTGTAATGTGACTTGTATCATGTCGCTGATTGTCAGTGTAATGTGACTGGTATCATGTTGCCGGGGGGGGGGGGGGGGTGTCGTGTAATGTGACTGGTATCATGTCGCTGAGTGTCGGTGTAATGTGACTGGTATTGTGTCGCTGAGTGTCGGTGTAATGTGACTGGGATCATGTTGCTGGGTGTCGGTGTAATGTGACTGGTATCATGTCGCTGGGTGTCTGTGTAATGTGACTGGTATCATGTCGCTGGGTGTCGGTGTAATGTGACTGGTATCATGTCGCTGGGTGTCAGTGTAATGTGACTGGTATCATGTCGCTGGGTGTCAGTGTAATGTGACGTGTATCATGTCACCGGGTGTCAGTGTAATGTGACTGGTATCATGTCGCCGGGTGTCGGTGTAATGTGACTGGTATCATGTCGCCAAGTGTCGGGTGTAATGTGACAGGTATCATGTCGCTGGGTGTCGGTGTAATGTGACTGGTATCATGTCGCTGGGTGTCAGTGTAATGTGACTTGTATCATGTCACCGGGTGTCAGTGTAATGTGACTGGTATCATGTCGCTGGGTGTCGGTGTAATGTGACTGGTATCATGTCGCTGGGTGTCGGTTTAATGTGACTGGTATCATGTCGCTGGGTGTCGGTGTAATGTGACTGGTATCATGTCGCCTGGTGTCGGTGTAATGTGACTGGTATCATGTCGCTGGATGTCGGTGTAATGTGACTGGTATCATGTTGCTGGGTGTCAGTTAAATGTGACTTGTATCATGTCGCTGGGTGTCGGTGTAATGTGACTGGTATCATGTCGCTGGGTGTCGGTTTAATGTGACTGGTATCATGTCGCTGGGTGTCGGTGTAATGTGACAGGTATCATGTCGCCTGGTGTCGGTGTAATGTGACTGGTATCATGTCGCTGGGTGTCAGTGTAATGTGACTGGTATCGTGTCGCTGGGTGTCAGTTTAATGTGACTGGTATCATGTCGCCGGGTGTCGGCGTAATGTGACTGGTATCATGTCGCTGGGTGTCGGCGTAATGTGACTGGTATCATGTCGCTGGGTGTCGGTGTAATGTGACCGGTATCATGTCGCTGGGTGTCGGTGTAATGTGACTGGTATCATGTCGCTGGGTGTCTGTGTAATGTGACTGGTATCATGTCGCTGGGTGTCGGTGTAATGTGACTGGTATCATGTCGCTGGGTGTCAGTTTAATGTGACTTGTATCATGTCGCCGGGTGTCAGTGTAATGAGACTTGTATCATGTCGCCGGGTGTCAGTGTAATGTGACAGGTATCATGTCGCCGGGTGTCAGTGTAATGTGACTGGTATCATGTCGCTTTTCTACGGCATGGTGTTCCAGTGTGGCAGCACTATGACGTTGAGCATTGAGCTCATTGCTTCAAGTAGACACTGTCCTGATACGACTGAAAGAATGTTAAAAGAGACGTTAAACCGGATACATAATACATACCTTCTTATACAAAAATCAAGTGATACAGTTCAGTTTATTCTTGTTTCATATAGTACCACTTACCACATCCGCCAGTAGTGTCCATCCCTCCCGCTTGTGTCCGGGCATAACTTTGCATTGAATGATTGGATCTGAAAGATATTTTGTGGTAAGGTTCACCACATGGAAAATATGTGTCACGGTAAACTTCCCGCCAGCCATTGGTCAAAGGTCAAACTCTTGTCCAGACCATAACTCTGCACTCTGCAATGAGTGATTGGATCAGAAAGGTTTATCACATGGAGGTGATGTGTTGTGTACAATTTCTACCAACTTAGGGTCAAGGTGGAAAAGATCAAACTTTTCTCCTAACCATAGCTCAGGAATGAATAACATAAAGTTGTCTGGCAGAAAGATTCGCCACATAGAGATGATGTGTCACGTACAACTTCCGCTGACCTAGGGTCAAGGTGGTGAAAGGTCAAAGGTCAATCTGTTATCTTGGTCATAAATCGGGAATGAATGATTGAAAAAGATAATTGCAGAAAGGTTCCCCACATGAAGACATTTTTTACCTACAACTCTCGCTAACTAGGGTCAACGTTGTGGTGAAGGTTAAAGGTCAAACTCTTGACAGCCCATAATTCAGGAATGAAAGTAGCAGAAAGGTTCATCACATGGAGACATGGAGGCAGAGTCTCACATACTGCTCCCACCAGCCTAGGATTAAGGTCATGGCAAATGTTAAGGTCAAACTCGTGTTTGGGCCACAACTCAGCAATTAATGATTGGATCAAAAAGATACCTGTCCTCATAGACCATGGGCATATGGAGATTGAGTCTCCCATACAACTCTTGACAGCCTTGCGGTCAACAGGAAGCTTGAGATTGCATTTAAGGTTATTAAGGTCAATATTACTATAAATGTATTTTACATATAAATTTCTTTTACAGGAGATATTTCGTTTTAAAAAGTCAAATCAGAAGAGACTTCAGTTTCTTTTCCAATGGAGTTTTTATGATAGAATTTGCAGCAACTCTTCAGTTCAGGGTGAGAAGGTTCTAGGCCCATTTTCCATATTTTATCTCGATGCACATGGTGGATGAGGCTGGCATGTTCATGCCTATTAGGCGCCATATAACCTGTAATGTGTTGGTGCACCTAAAAAACCCAATTTGATTCCAATGGATTGTTTTGACCTTGTACATGCTAATCACATTTTCTCAAAGACAGTATTTTGTGGGAATTAAATTTTTGCCGGGGCATCTGCACTGACACATTTTAGTTATTTTTGGCTCCTATAGTACTGTCCCCTCTCCATAACATTTAATGTTACCCATACATCCATGTCAATTAATTAATTGAAAGGGTCTTAAATAGTGTCTATAAACAGACATTTCTGTAAGTTTATGCCATATGCGAGCTATATTTAGTGTCTGGCTGATAAAAATAGAAGATTGATATTTGTCTGTCAGATATTTAACTTTTAGACTTTCAGGAATAGGCACAGCTCCAGGGGAAATGAATCTTTAAATTAATTTTGACTGTAATCGCATCACGCTACATCCAGCGTTACACCTAGTGATGGCTGACAGCATGTTGTGTAACAGATGTAAATATTTACACTTTGGCAGTACACGTTCTTGTCAAGATACTTGTTTTTGATGTACAACAGTTGCCGCTCCTGTTAGATTTTCCAGGTCAAGCCTGTTGTCTGCGCTACATGCAGATCTAGAGAAGCTGTTGGATGTAAGATGTTGCAAGTGTAACATCTGCATGATGAGCTTGAGACTACGTCTACACTTAGATGAAATCTTCCTTTGAAAATTATGTGTTAATGATATTGCTCAGGAAGCATGCTTATTTTTTTTCTTGTTTGTTTAGGCGCCTCAATATCTGAGAGGTTTATAGTTAAATTCTTAACAAAGCTGCCTTTTTATTTGGCAGTGGGTTCATTAACCAGATTGCTGTATATTTTGAATGAGACATCATCTTATATCACCTTTCGAATGCCAGTCTTTTCAATGAACCTTATACTAGACTGGCTAAGTCCTTATGTTTGTTAATGTTTATACTATTTGAGACAACTCAAGCTACCATCAAATAAAATAGTCTGCATTAAATCCCCTTTGAATTATTGGCTTCAAACATAAGTTGGGAGCTATTCAGAAATGATTGAGATTTTAAGATTTTATTTAGATTCTTATTGCAAAATATAAAAAAAAAATAACCACTGGGACGACAGCCAGTCTGCCTATATTATATACATGTATTGAATGGGACAATATGTACAGGCTATCAGTTTGGGTTTTACGATTTAATGCAGTCAGTGGTGCAAGGTGAACACGGCAGCAAGTTAAAAATTAAATAAACAATAACTGCAGGGATTATCCTAGCTTGCCAGGTTAATGAGAGAAAAATATCAATTGCTCGAAGTCAATGTGATTTTTCAGAAAATTATGAGAAATGTTTTTCAGATGGGATTTTAACAGTTTCAGCATTTTAATTTGTAATGTATATCATTATTATGTTGTAAAAACAGTCAAATAAATAAATAAAAAACTCTTTTCATTAAACTGGAGTTTGTAATTTGTTGCATGATACTCTGTGTTAAAATATAAGCAGTGTTAACATTAAGTTTGATGTATATAATATCCTAGTTTAAGTTATCAATGGCCATATTTAAGTTATCATTGGCCATTATATTGTGACCATATAAATACCTGTTACCTGTTACCTGATATTTCTAGAAGACAGATGGTCCTTTATTGTGTCGCTTTTTCGAAGAAAAATGCGATACATAGGGATCACTTTGTCTGTCAGTCAGTCCGTCAGTCAGTCAGCCAGCCAGCCTACATAGGGATCACTTTGTCCGTCCGTCAGTCAGCCAGCCAGCCAGTCAGCCAGCCAAGTCAGTCAGTCAGTCAATCCGTCCGTCACGAAAACTTAACGTTGGCTATAACTTTTTCATTTCTTGATATTTCTTCATCAAACTTTTAATATATACTCATCATGACAACATCGACATGACCATACTAAAATATAAAGGTCAAGATCAAACTGAAGGTCATTACATTGGTTAAATACTCATTTTTTCTTCACGAAAACTTAATGTTGGCTAAAATTTTCTCGATTCTTGATATATCTTGATCAAACTTTCAATAATACTCATCATGACAACATCGACATGACAATACTAAAATATAACGGTTAAGGTCACACTGAAGGTCATTATATTGGTTGAATACTCATTTTTTCTTCACGAAAACTTAACGTTGGCTATAACTTTCTCATTGTTCAAACTTTCAATATATACTCATCACGACAACATCGATATGACCATACTAAAATGTAAAGGTCAAGGTCACACTGAAGGTCATTATATAGGTTAAATACTCATTTTGTCTTCACGAACGTCCGTCACGAAAACTTGATGTTGGCTATAACTTTCTCATTTCTTGATATTTCTTCATCAAACTTTCAATATGTACTCATTATGACAACGTCGACATGACCATACTAAAATATAAAGGTCAAGGTCACACTGAAGGTCATTATATGGGTTAAATACTCATTTTTTTATTCACGAAAACTTAGTCAGGCCAGTTTGTCAAGGTCATTTATCTGGGTCCAAAAAACCTTGTTATACTGACAAAGCGCTGACAGGCGACACACATGTTCCGCAGAACACCCGTCTAGTTACATCATATGTACCTAGACCAGTAGGTCAGTCAAAAACATTGTCTTTGGTGAAAGAGTCAAAGGATCAACAACACGATACAAAGTTTATGATGCACCACTATGTCCGTACTTTCATCCGTCTTTATCGTTAACACTGGTGAAGCCTGTACTGTTTTAGTAACTTTTTTATCAATAGACTGACTGATGGCATCTAAAAAATCACAGTCAGAGTTGTAACTTTGATAATTTGTCCTTTGACCTACTTTCGGAAATTTTGTAGTAAGTGCTCAATCAAATTGATTAAACTTTCATATTTGCTCAGGGGAACAGCTTCCTTAGCCGTCCAAAATACTACTGGCATGCAAACAAGGATGCCTGAAAGCTCATTAGAATCAACAGTTGCCACGGCTTTCTCAATGTCTCTGCACTTTGGGGCAACCGCTGCCTGTTTATGATCATTAGTCAACATGTCCACTAAGTGTAGTAGTCTTATAATTATTTGTCCCCACAGCCATTGAATTACAAATTTGAGATCTCTACAAAGGGTATGAAACATCTCATTTGTTTCTTCATCATACGAAAGCCAGTGGTGCAATTAAAGCCACTTTGATTGAAATTTTAGCTTTTCAGAAGTACTTTCAGCAGACGAGACACCGTCTGGGCTGAATTATTGTTTTCATCAGTTCATGCCACCGGTGTTAAAATCTCCTTTAAAGTTTGAAAACCTGCCACAGGTTTCAGTTATTTTTTCGTCGAGCTATGTTCCTAAAGTACCCAAAGTGTGTAACTGACAGAAAGAGACGAAAAGACCATTTTTCAGCGAAATGTGCACGAAAAAAACAGTGTGATTTTTTATCGCATTTAGGTAATTTTAATGCGATTTCAGGCAAATATATGCGAGAATATCGTGGAATCGTGCCCTAGGATAATCCCTGTAACCGACTTACAGTTTGACAGAGTTATAAGTGCGGGCTTAAGAAAGCATGTCAACCTGTAAGTACCAAAATGGTCTTACCATGAGAGTGAACATAGTTGTCAAAAAATGCTGTGATGCTCGTTATGTAATTTCACAGTGCAATAAGCAAATAAGGCATCCATTTGGTCAAAAATCTATTTATATCTGGGATTGCAATAATGTCCACTTGTCCAGACTCATCAGTGAAAGCTCTGTGATTAAATGACTTCTTGTCTGATTGATTGATTGATTGATTGAATGATTGATTAGTCTTATTGATTGATTGATCTCGTTTAACACAGTGGAAATAATATTGAAAAGGGAACCCGGTTTATACACTCTGTAAATAATCTGGATTCAACCAAACTTGTTTTAGTGTCACCTGCATAGCATGGCAGAAACTTAGGGATCACTTTGTCCGTCTTCGTCGTCGTCCGTCACACTTTAACCTGCAACCTAACTTTGGCCATAACTTGAAAAGTATTTGACATATGTTCATGAAATTTCACACACATCTTCATCTTAACCTAACGAATGCTGTTACACATGTCCAATAACTCTGACTTTCACTTTGACAGAGTTATGCCCCTTTTCATAAAACTTTAACCTGCAACCTAATCAATCTCATAACTGGCCATAAGTATTTGACCTATGTTCCTGAAACTTCACACATATAGTCATCTTACCACACAGAACATTGTTACACATCACCAATAACTCTTGACTTTCATTTCAGCAGAGTTCAGCCCCTTTTCATAAAACTTTAACCTGCAACCTAACCTAGCTCATAACTGGCCATAACTTGAAAAGTATTTGACTTATGGTCATGGAACTTCATACACATGTTCATCTTACTGGAAGGAATGCCGTTAACAATGTCCAATAACTCTATCAATTTGGCAGAGTTGTGTCCCCTTTTCATAAAATTGTAACCTGAAACCTTACCAGCTCATCCAGTGCTTCCTTATCAATTATCCAATGCAGATTCATTCCCTTTCCATAAACTTTAACACTTTAAAAAAACAAACTGCTCCATAATTAATAAAGGATTGCACCCTGTGTCTTCAGACTTTATAGTTAGATTGCACTTGGTGAAACACAGCAGGTGACACAAGTGTTCCTGGAACACCCTTCTAGTCGTTTTGATGCAGGTGACACAAGTGTTCCTGGAACACCCTTCTAGTCATTTTGATGCAGGTGACACAAGTGTTCCTGGAACACCCTTCTAGTTGTTTTGATGCAGGTGACACAAGTGTTCCTGGAACACCCTTCTAGTCGTTTTGATGCAGGTGACACAAGTGTTCCTGGAACACCCTTCTAGTCGTTTTGATGCAGGTGACACAAGTGTTCCTGGAACACCCTTCTAGTCGTTTTGATAAATGTCAGTCACTTTCATAGTAGGGTCCTTAGTATACCAAATCTGTGCAAAGCGTCTAAATAATAATTGGGCAAAGTGTCTAAATAATAAATGGGTTTACCATTTTTGTCTCGCCTTTTCGAAGAAAAAAAGAGACATAGGTGTTACTTTTCCGGCAGCGGCGAAGGCGTCAACATTCAAGTTTTGCATTTAGGTCGTTTTCTCACAAACTAGGGGGCTGGCGTGGCGCAGTCGGTAGCGCGGCGGATTTGTAACCTGAGGCCCCGGGTTCAATCCTCCGTGGTGCCACTGAGTTCCGTCAGTGTGTTCTTGGGCAAGACACTTTACCTTAGCCTCGTCCGTCTGATGGGGACGTAAACCGGCGGTCCCGTGTATCGGTCTATCCTCCGAGCACGTTAAAGAACCATAGGAATCTCTTCGATAATAAGAGTAGGGCAGGTTCCCGGATTCCTATGTATCCTTCCCCTCTCTCTGGGGCGGCTCTAAATAACCTATACTGTGTTGATGAGCCGTTGAACAACATTCAATTCAATTCTCACAAACTGTATACACTAGACCTTTCAAACTTTGCTTATAGTTGTATCTTGGGTGATACATCGCAACGTGACAAAGCAAATGTGGATGTGACCTTGACCGTCGAAGCAAGGGGCAGATAACTTAATATGTTTTACCTTCAACATTTGCATTGAGGTCACTTTCTCACAAACTTTATGCATTAGAACTTTCAAACTTTGCTTATAGATGTTTCTTGGATAGTATATCACAATGTGTCAAAAAGCAAATGTGGATGTGACCTTCACCATCCAAGCAAAGGGCAGATAACTTTAAATGTTACATTTACATCACTTTCTCATGAACTATAATGTATATATGCACTAGATGTTTTAAACCTAATTGACAGAATATTTTGACATAGTTGTTTCTTGGGTAGTGCATCTTTTTGGATGCATGGACTTCATCTTTGACCTATTTTTTGGAGCTGATGATTTTTACCTCTACTGGCCGAAGGCCAGCAGAGCTTATGGGATGGCGAGTTGTCCGTCGTCCGTCCGTCGTCCGTCCGTCCGTCTGTTAACTTTTGCCTTGTGAACACTCTAGGGCCTTCATTATTAATCAAATCTTTACGAAACTTTGCCAGTGGCTTTATATCAATGAAAGCTCGGACAAGTTCGAAAACCAGCCGGATCGGATAAATTTCACCGGAGTTATGGCCCTTGTTTTGCTGTAAAATGCCATATTAAGCCTTGTGAACACTCTAGCACCATCATTTATTATTTGATCTTTACCAAACTTGCATAGATTGTTAATATCAATGAAAGCTCGGACAAGTTCGAAAACCAGCCAAATCGGATCAGTTACAGCGGATTTATGGCCCTTGTTTTTTCTGAAAATTGCCATTTTCTGCCTTGTGAACGCTCTAACACCTTTATTTATTATTTGATCATTACCACACTTGCACAGATTGTTAATACCAATGATAGCTTGGACAAGTTCGAAAATCCGCTAAATTGGGTCAGTAACACCAGAGTTATGGCCCTTGATTTTTCTGAAAAATGCCATTTTCTGCCTTGTGAACACTCTAGGGCCTTCAATATTAATCGGACATTTACTTAACTTTGCCAGTGTCTTTATATCAATGAAAGCTCGAACAAGTTCGAAATCGGCAAGGTCGATATAATTTCACCGGAGTTATGGCCCTTGTTTTGCTGAAAAATGCCATATTAAGCCTTGTGAACACTCTAGCATCTTCATTTATTATTTGAACTTTACCAAACTTGCAGAGATTGTTAATATTAATAAAAGCTCGGACAAGTTCGGAAACTAGCTGTATCGGACCATTAACAGCGGAGTTATGGCCCTTGATTTAGTTAAAATTGCTATATTTTGCCTCGTTAAGACGATAAGGCCTTCATCTTTCATCCGATCTTTAAGAAACTTTACCAGATTGTTAATATCAATGAAAGCTTGGACAAGTTCGAAAAACATCCAGATTGGACCATTTACATCGGAGTCATGGCTCTTGATTTTCTGAAATATGCTATATCTTGGTCTCATTAAGACAAAAACGCCTTCATTTGGCCGGATTTCATTGAAACTTTGCAGGGATGATCAGTACCAAGCCTAGTTGTACATAGTCACCGTGTTCCAGTTGAATGATTTTGGCGGAGTTATAGGCCTTTAAAGGTTTTAATAAACAAACTTTGCTCCGACTAGTTCTCTTGAACCCCTGGCCGGATTAAACGAAACGTTTTAGGGATGATCAATTCTACTTCTAGTTGTGCAAATCATCGCCGTGTTCCGGTTGAATGATTTTTGGCGGAGTTATGGCCCTTTAAAGGTTTTAATACACAAACTTTGTTCTGATCTACTTCTCCTGAACACCTCGCCAGATTTCAATGAAACTTTGCAGGGATCAGCACCAAGCCTAGTTGTGCATGTCATCGTCACGTTGCGGTTTACAGATATTTGGCAGAGTTATGGCCCTTTAAAGGATTTTGATACGACAATTTTTTTCTGGGCTAGTTCTCCTGAACCCCTGGCTAAATACAGACGAAACTTGACAAGGATGATCAGTATCAAGCCTAGTTGTGCATATCATCGCCATATTTCAGTTGAATGATTTTTGGCAGAGTTGTGACCCTTTAAATGTTTTAATACACAAACTTTGTCCAGATTAGTCTCTTCTGAACTCTTTGCCAGATTTCAGCGAATCTTGGCGAGGATGATCAGTACTAAGCCTAGTTGCACCTGTCATTGCCATGTTCTGGTTAAATGATTTTTGAAAGACTTATGGCCCCTTATACATAAACTTTATCTTGAGCCAGTAGAGCGTCCACAGGCCCTCTTGGGCCTCTTGTTTTTAAATAGAATAGCATTTTGTTTACAAATGCACTTAAATATCATCTCAGCAAACTGCAAACTCCATTGTTTTTAGTTACTAAAATGTTTACAAACTTTCATTTAAGCATCATTGACCTTTTATTTTTAAGTCCCGCCCCCATTAGGCGAGACGTGAATCCGCAGATTTCTTGTATTTGCCGTTCATTGATATAAATTAACAATTCTGGATTAGTTAATTGAAACCATTACCCTTGCGTATTCGACATGTTTATTACCCTTGCGTATTCGACATGTTTTTAGTCACATATTTTATAAACTTTTCAGTGGACGATATTGAAGTGTCTTTTCGAGTGGGTTTTTCATGGCCAGCTCATTTTACCTGTATCTACCTTTATTACTTTATTATAATCGACTCGTACTTCCTGGTTTTCCCCAGATTTTTCTTGTGGTTTCCTATTTCTAATATTTTTAGTTCAGTGCAATGCAATTTGTATATTAACGGTGAGATGGTAATGTGTGTATTATTGAATACTGGTAATTTGTGTATTACTGAATACTGGTAATTTGTTTATTACTGAATACTGGTAAGTGTGTTTTACTGAAAACTAGTAGTTTGTGTATTACTAAATACTGGTAATTGTGGGTAGTTTGTGTATTACTGAATACTGGTAATTTGTGTATTACTGAATTCAGGTAATTTCTATATTTGAATACTGGTAATTGTGTATTACTGAATAATGTCAGTTTGTGTATTACTGAATATTGTTAGTTTGTGTATTACTGAATACTAGTAATTGTATATTACTGAATACTGGTATTGCGTATTACTGAATACTGGTAGGTAGCATTTTATTGAATGCCTGGTTTAGTTGATACTGGTAAAATGTTTTTTTTTTGTTTTTCGAGCTTGTTAGTAAATATACAAAACCTCAGACATATGCCACTTGCTTACTTTGCATTCGTTATGCATGGAGACCAATCATCCACTATGATCCTCAAATGACAAACATCATTTTATGGAAATCTTTCGGATCACTACACAGATCTTGAATTTGATAATTTCCTTCAAATAGTTCTTTTCAGAAGATGTTAGCAGATGTCCTCCTCACAAAATACATGATGGCACATTGTATCAGATCCCACAGATCAAATTTCTGAAATCAATTTCTCCAAACATGTTACAAATCTTTGGGGGAAGTGAGATGACTTGGAGCTTAGATTATTGTAATTGTCTGGCTCCTTGACAGCATCTCCAATCTCTGTGTTGGATGTGTATGGATTCAGTATTGGCTGATGGTGCCCAGAATTGATAAAACAAACCTTCATATAGATCGAGTAAAATTTGGGAAATTGTAATAACGTAGTTATAGATGATTGTTACAAGGAGTTTGTGCTGCTTTTAGGAATGGTGGGAGTATTATTAATATAATGTTGAAGTTTTTATCTTGCCATGAAGAGTTTGATTTTGATGATTTAATTGAATTGATTGAATTGGATTTTATAGTCGCACCAACAGCTAAGGTCATATGGCGACTTTCCAGCTTCCATTGGTGGAGGAAGACCGCAGGTGCCCCTCCGGGCAATTTTCGTGCACGGGCGGGCACCTGGGTAGAACCACCAACGTTCCGCAAGCCAGCTGGATAGCTTCCTCACATAAAGATTCCTAGGCCACTGATGGATCGAACCTACAGCGGTGAGGGGCAAGTGATTTCAAGTCACAGACGTTAACCACTCGGCCATGGACGCCCCCTTGATGATTTAGATAATAATTAAAGTTTACTTTGAGAAAATCAGTTATAAAATAATTAAACTACAATTATAGTGTGTATAGACTGGACGTTGTCTAACTCAGGACCAACTACTACCCATAAATCTCTATTAAATGCCCCGGGAGCATTACATTTGCAAAAGGGGGTGCTTTTATATGAGAATAAGTAAAATCTATTTTTTTCTGGTAATTAATGAATAAATATATCGTGACTGGAAAAAGCCATGAGAGGCATATTAGGGAGTAATTAAGTCCATACAGGAAGCCATGTCTTAAATTCTCTCTTGACGAGTTTCAGCTTAAAATTCGTGTGAAATCATAAGTTT
>JAWPHD010025832.1:0-15093 GCA_037043455.1 Cyrtodaria siliqua
ATTGTGGTTTAATTATGCTTTCAAAATCAGCGTATATAACATAAGGAACATGCATTTTATTTTGGTAATTCTTAAATTTTACAGTATTTTTACCATTTTCTGGCAGTGGAATATATGAAGAACCTTTTAATGGTTCATACTTTGTTATATTCAAATAAAGCTTAACACACTGATCAACTTCTAATCCGGATGCAGTATTTGTAAATCTTTCAAGACTCTCTTGTATAAATGCAGATGAATTATCATAAAGCTCGCTTATTTTTTCAGAGCTCAAAATGGCATTTTGTTCACTGTTTAATACTGCAGTGGTGTATTTTTTGGTAGAACCATCATCTTTAAATAAATCTATAGTAAGTCCTAATTGAAACTTTAATCCTTTAGTTTTTATCAGCTCTTTGATAATTTGTTTTGTAATAATAGATTTTTTATCATAAAATACTTTTTGAGGATCTTTGTATTTATTTACAGATATTTCGCATGCTCTAAAATATCCGCATTTTGGATTGTCAACTAGTTTTAATTTTTCTTCTTCTTTTTCTTCTTTTTGATTTTCTTGCAGCTCTTGGATTACTTTAGCCATTTGTTTTTTGTATTTATCATCTTGACTTAATTCTTTTTTAGCCTGCCTTTTCTTAAGTTTTTTAAGCTTTCTTCTTTTCTTAAAACTTTCAAAAGATTTACTAGTTGGTTCTATCTTTTTATCTTCAAAAGATTGGCTGGTAGTTGCCCTTATTTTCAAGACTTTAATTTCTTCCTCAAGTAATTCCAATTTTTTCTTAACTAATGCAATTTCTTTAACTTCTTTCCTAAGTGATGCAATTTCTTCCTCAATTTTGGTTGGTTGACCTCCTAATGATTTCAGTGCCATATTTAGTGATTCCTTATCTATTATACCTGTAGTATACAGGGATAATAAATTATTTATAGTATCTTTCGTGTCAGACATTTTTTATCTCTTTTCTTTATACCTAAAAATATTTTTATTTAATATAAAAAAATATTACTATAAATATAAAGCAATGATTCCGTGTCAGTTCCTAAAGATCAGTTCCAACGGTATTTGTACCAAAAAACCTGTTAAAAATTCAAAATACTGTAAAGTTCATAAAAATAGAATGAAAACTTGTAAAATTCTACCTTGATTAAATTGTGGATTGGGTACTACTGCCCAATTTCAAATTTGTTGTAAATGCGGTGCTTCAACACTTAGAAATATAACGAATATTGGTATTATAAGGATTATAATAAAGACTGTTTAAAATTTAGACGTATTGAGTATTTATAGTTTAACCTCTATTTTGTAATAAAATTTATACATCCAAATTTAAAACATTTTCACAATTCAATCTTAAAATCTTGGGTTATTTAGCGCCTGGGACATGCTAAATAACCAGTTTAATTGACTTAATTTTCAGTAAAACTGAAAAATTTTGTGTGGTGGTCTTAGATTATTTGGGGTAATTAGGTTGTGGTCCAGAACCCCCATCATAATACATATATATCCCAGCTAAATTCCATTGTGTTTATTTCGCCCATTGTTTTCTCGTTTAGGACAAAGCGTTTTATTAGAAACTGGGACCATACGCCGATGGCCATGGAATGGTGTGAAAACTACTTATTGAAGGTTCCATGTTCACAGTCGTATGCATACCATCTTCGGTATGGCTCAAATTTCTGTACTATTGGCACTTTAAATATTGAGTTCTGCCGGGGCTAGAGGGCGTGAGCGGTAGCAAGTACGTTTCACTACCGTTCATGAACTGTCAGAGACTGTGCAGTGTGGAGGCGGTAAAACGTCTCCTCATTATTGCAATCATAATTGTTATTAATTACCGATCTTTGGAGCTAACTGAGGCCAAATGTCTCCTTTCATGCCATTTTAGAACAACCTTCAAATGGTCATATCTTCTTTGTTTATTATCCGATTTTGATAAATCTTACATCTCCTTCCAAGTTTTTCAGAAGTCTCAATAATAGATATGTTATTGGCTGTGCCACTACATGTTATTGGCTGTGTCACTATATTTCCGTTAAACTTCATTAATAGGTGTGATTAAAACACATAAGCTACCCAATGGGACAGACATTGAGATGAAATTTGACTACTTTGCAATTTAATAGTTTTATATCGCGAACACACAACAAATCGTAACAAGCCTTACCATAAACTTCCCTCGGCATCAGCATTTCCAAAAGAGCTGAAAGAACCGTCGTTCCTCTGATACAGCAGTTGTCGTTGGTAACCTAAAACAACAAATACAAAATCAGTAAGGGCTGTACAACTTTTCTGACTTGTAAAGTAGTTTTAGTTTGACAGATTTCGATCGTATCTTGCGATTAAAAGTGTTGCCATGGCACTTTAGAGCACTTTTTACGAATCTTTAAGAGACCTCATAATATGATAATTCATGGGCCATAGATGTATTGCTTTTAGATAATGCCATTCATGTTGACCGTTTTGTTAAAAACATTGTTTCCATTGGCAAGTGTTTTTATATCATAATAAGGTACTCAAGTTAATGAAAAACAAACTTTGAACTGTTTTGCATAATTACACTTTTAACGATGTCAACACATACAGATATGGTATTATGGGTTGTATGTACCACGACACAGGACTATGTTGGACATTTTGTGGCTTGTATAACATACTAAATGTGTTTACCTGTTTGTATCGCTGTTCTTATTTTTTCCTGCAACTCTAACTTAGAGCCAGATCTGCCAGTCACCCTGAGGTATCGTGCGGAAAATACACTAGGAGCAAAATGTACCATGTTTTGTTCGCCACAACCGTAAGGTAGTCTTATTATCGAATCAAGATTTTCCAAAGAGGGTCCAAATACATCGCCTGCAAAAAAGAAATCTCACACTGTGGATACTGCTGCTGAATAACTAAAAAAAATAAAACTGTGTATATAGAACTGTAAGAAATATTTCTTTCGGCAATATTTCAGAGAAAAGCAAAATACGGAAGATAGTGTGTGGGTGTTGGGGTATGTGAGTGTGTGGGTGTGTGTTCGGGTTGAAATGGAGTGTGAATGAACATTCAAAACTGAACATAACGGTGGAGGAATACCAATAAATACTGATAAAAGTGATCCTTTTGGAGCAACAAACACAGTTAAGAGAATAAAGCAGCAGACACGGTTTTATTGTCTGCTCATGAGAAGTAATGTAGAAAGCAACACCTCTCACGCCCCTTAGCACTGGCTTAAGCGGTATTCTACTTCAAAGCCTCCTATATTGGACTCGTTGGTCCCAAAGGACCAGTGAATATAACACTACTGATTCGTAGCACGGGGAGACGTTTTACAGCCGCCACACGCTAGTGTGAATGCTAATAAATACAGATAAAGGTGATCCTTTGGGAGCAACAAACACAATTAAGCGAATAAATCAGCAGACACGGTTTGATTGAGGCTGTTCATGAGAAATAGAGTAAGAAGCAACATCTCTCACACCCCCAGGTACCGGTATTCTACTTCAGAGGCACATATATTGAACTCATTGGTCCCAAAGGACCAGTAAAGCGCAAAAATGAAGAGAAAGTTCAAGGGGAATCGAGATTAGCAAAACTAAAGAAAACGGGCATGTGACAAATATTCGTCTTGACTTGTGCCTATGTATGTCAGGACATGCGACACAAACTGTCATGGCCTGTAATTTGGCAAGAAATGAACAAATATAACAGGGATGCAAACACAGGATCTTTGGTTTATCGAAATAACGCTTTACCAACTGAACTATCGAGGACATATGGTTTACCCTCGATTCACTATTTATATGCACCCGTTACATACATCCACCATACTCAGATTTGTCCCTGAATTTACAGGAGAAATAGTGCTGGTGTATCTTGCGTCTCCCCGAATCCAGGGTCTCTGGTTAACCGTTCCAGCGCTATACCACCTGAGCATATGAGGACACGTGGTTTGTGACATATGAGGACACGTGGTTTGATAACCCTGTCTTCACCACCTTTTCTGTTGTTTTTTGTCTCTGTCATTGTAGTTTCAAGTCCTTGTTTGCAGTACAGTGCGGACCTACTATGCCATTGCGTTCGGACGCTGTGGTTTCTATAGGACCCTATATATCATTTTGTATGATTTACCTGTACCATGTTACACAAGCTCAACTGGCCTGAGTAAAAATATCCCCGCCAAGATGTAATCTCTAACAAACAAGTCAGCATTAATAGGCAATATAAGTAAAACACATAAATGATCATGTATATATACTATAATAAAACGAAAGCCTAGAAAGCCACAAAGAAAGAACTCAGTGACTTCACTGAAACCTGAGCAACAAGAGAAGAATCTGTTAAGGGTACCGCACGACAAGATTAAAAACATATATCAAACGTTACCGTCCCAAAACGATTTAGGTAGATGTCATATGTCCGGTCATCGCACAATCAAAGAGGAAAGCATAGTGGCGAACTGTAAATGGGACAACCACTGACCATGCAGTACGTTGCAAAATGATAGTGTCATAATCTCTGTTGATAAACATTTTAACAAGTTTAATAAATAGTGTATGAAAGTGATTATGACCAAGGATCTTATGATGTATGTAAATCACATCACCATAGAAGTCAGGTGGTGATAGTCCTTGTCGCAGAAGCGTTCTTAAATTGCTTTTATATTTTAAAAGTAGATCAATAAATACTGAAAAGTGGATCCCAAAGTTACGATAATAAAACTGTACAAAAGTTTTTTGAAGTTTAACGTTAAGAATGCAATTTTAATTTTCCTATATATATAAATTCCACATTCATGAAAAGGTGATAGAAAGAATGTTTACCCTGAGGATTTGGTCATCGCCCAATTCTTACTATCACCCTCTCATAAATGTGATATTTACAACGCGCGTCAAAGCTGCTAATGCGATATTTAATATCACCCTGAGATTTACTATCACCCTGTACTATCAACCTCGCGTCAGATAGTAATAAATTACACAGTGCTCTTAATGGGGATTTAGCATGGGCGTTTTGTGTGAGGTATAATAACATAAAATAAATATTAGAATAATATGTATCTTATACAGTAATTTAAAAGGTGGACAAACATCTAGCCAACACAAACTATTACTGTACATTTTATTAACTTCTATTGATCATGTCTATGCAATGTGAAATATTCACATCAAAGGTAAAATCATGGATCAGTACATTTGTCATTCCGATAACACTTATAATAGAACAAAATTGCTTCAAGTTACATAGAGGATCTTACATGAGTGACTGTGTATTATTGATTTTAATAAACGAGTTGAATAAAATGATAGGATACGAGGCTCTTGCCTTCATTTTATGAAGTAAGATTTCAAATAATGATAAATAATTAAGGCGTCTGAACGTACCGTATAATTTACCATGAAAACAATTGGTATTAAACGTTTTAACGTATACAAACGCAGTGCTGAGGTATTTGCATCTGTAATACACTAGTGTATTACGAGAAATAAGTCATGGCTTTACTGCATACCCAGACGCCATGTTATGTGATAAACATATTTACATAAAATTTGCACCATTTACCATAACTATGATTACCTACCTATAACAATGATTTATAATGTTACTATGGTTACTTACCTATAACACTGACTTGAATACGTTGTGACTGCGGTACGAGGGACAATGGGTATGATATAGGTACTTCATGAACAACACGTTCAGCCGTTGTCATAGAAACTAGTACTGGTGTGTTCTTTTCTTGTTCTGCTCCTTCAGCCTTAAGAGAGTAATTATTCCCCATACAAAGCATTTACAAAATGAAATGACACGCCTTAATTACAAATTGGAAATTAAGACCTTAACTTCTTTGAAAACAAATACAGTGGTTGTAACACATACGTTTGATTAAAATGGAATTTAAGTGATTTTATGTAAATGTTAACCTACACTCTTCATTGAGCTAAATCTTTGCTGGAAAAGCTATGAACATTATTTATTCCATATCTATGCTTGAACGATCGGGATTTCTCAGTACAAGAATATTCATAATCGCTAAATATTAATAACTAACTCAGAACACAATAATAACTAACGTTGCTAACTTAGAACACAATAATAACTTACGTTGCGACGTTGAGTCGTGACGTCAACAACGTGTTGCTGACGTCGACGTCATCCGCCAATAATGTTCAATAAAGCGAACATTTGTTTGCAAAAACGTAATTTAAAATGTAATAAATAGATTTTTAACTGCTGGGATCGATTATTGGGTAATCCTTAACTTGGTGGTAGACGTGCTTTGTTTTTACACTCACTCGCGTGCGCTCGTTCGTGAAAAGAACCACACGTCTACCACTCGTGAAGGATTTCCCTATAATCGATCCCAGCAGTTTAATAATTTCTATTTATTTATTTCGAGCTCACAAGAACCTGCCAGTGATATTTACACATCATTTTGTTTAAAGCAGAGCTCAAGTATCAAGTAAACGCTAATTAGTCATATTCACAAAGTGTCTACATATTAATTATATCACATACACCAACGTGTTGTGTAAGACAGCAGGCCGACAAAGTATAATCTAACCACAAACAAACAAAACTAATATTCATCACAATCAGCATTTGATTTTCTCCGTCTATATTGACCAATGCAAGTACGTATAAACGACGAAAACCGGTGTTACTTAATGTCAAGGTGGTGCAGCAATTCCGTTCTAGACGTTAACACAAAACGACACGACACCGTTGCTTCATATCCAAGCTATATAGGGGTTGATGGCCATGTTTCACAAGCTTACATGTTGCAGTAAACCAAGCGTAAACCCCCTCCTATTTGCCTTAGGTATACGCCCACTTGCTTTATATAGAGTATAGTATCTTTAATACAAAAGATACGACACCACAATTGTTATTAAATTTTGTAATTTACCTTTACTGGTAGACTTCGAATCACTTCATCGAATATATTCCTAGGTGTTAAGTTTGCGACTCTGACATTAACCACGATGTTCCCAATTTTCTTTGGTCTAACGCTGAAGAAAACTGGTGTAGGAACTTCGGATTTCACCTGGAGGTAAATATTAATGCAATAATATACTGTTATATAGACATATTCCAACAGTATTGTTTCTACTAACAAGTTTATATCCTTTATTGTAGTTGCTGTTTGTAATAGTAGATATAAAAGTCAACAGGAATTGTTGCATCCAAGGACCATAGTCAACCAACAACACGCATCGAAACAAACAACAATTACAAAGATGAATATAATGTAAGATATATTAAATTTCAAACAGCAGAGTTTAACACTATATACTGCCTTGGATCGAGAGAAAAGTTTAAACTATGTTCTAGGGTGCAACGTAAAACAATCGGAACGTCATTTGGCGTTCCCGCCACTGGCGGAAAAGGCCGAGCAATGTTCCGTACTGTGAAATATCTCCCACTAGGAGATATTTCCCAGTAGAGCAAACGAGTAGATATAGCTTTTCTATTCCTAGTATTTCCTATACAAATCACAGACAAATATGTAATATATACAATATATACTGGTAAAGGTGATCATTTGGGAGATACAAACACATTTAAAGAATATAGCAGCATACTCGGTTTTATTGAGTCTGTTCATGAGAAGTAATGCAAGAAGCAACACCTCTCACGCCCTCTAACACCGGCTTAAGCGTTATTCTACTTCAAAGCTACCTATATTGGGCTCGCTGGTTCCAAAGGACCAGTAAAAATACAGGCGCCACACTGCACTAAACGAACGCTAAAACACAAAGATGCTCGTGTATATATAAATACAAAAAGACAATAGCCTAGAAAGCCAGAAAGAAGGTACTCATTGACTTGGCAGAAGCCAAAGCAACAAGAGAATAAACCATTGAGGGCACGACAAGACAAGACTGCAGAAACGTCACCGTCCCAATGGGCTTTAGGTAGACGTCATCATAGCCTGTCCGGTCATCGCACAATCAAAGAGGAAAGCATAGTGGCAAACTGTAAATGGGTCCACCACCAAGCATGCAGTGCGTTGCAAAATGATAGGGTCATTACCTCTTTTGATAAACCATTTAACAAGTTTAACAAAGATAGAATGAAAGTGATCATGACCAAGGTCGAGATCAAGACTTGTTATAATGTAATGCAAACAAATATTTGAACAATATTATACGCTATATCTTTTTAAATTAGATCAATAAAACGTCAGTGTTTGTGTCAATGTCTCATCAGTTTGTTTCTGCTGAAAACGCACAAACATCTGCAGATGTATCAAGGTAAACGACACTATTTTAACTAACTCTTACCAGTTCACTTTGATTTAGGTACCAATTATTAACAAATCAAACGTACCAAAATACATTTAGTTAAGGTCTTGATTTGCCGGCATCTCTGTCTCTACTTGCGTCACAGGGTCAACAGCTACACCGACAAATTCTCCAGTGGCGGAGGCTTTGAGTCGAACAACGACCTATCAAATACAAACATCAAATAATAAAACTTAAAACGTTTATCACAGGTGTATCAAAATACGTTTATCACAGGTGTATTTATTATGTATTATGTATTAATGTTGACTCCGATTAATGAATTAAATAACGGATGAAATACATATTTTGCATTAAGAAGAAGACAATGGTTCATCATGCAACTGGTCGACTATAAAGGTACTGTGAATAAAATATGTATCAAGAAATTAATAGAAAAATTGGAAACTAATGCAAAGTGCTAGTTTGTTCTTTTATATACCTAAAAGTTAAAGTTATATTTTCCACATTGTCATTGGTTCTGTATTGTGAAATTGTCGTTTTAATGTGATCATTTACATATTTTAATACGCATGTCACTTTATTTAATTTTAAACAGATAATAACGTACATAGAGATCGTTAGGGTGATAGTTGAATACGTTAGCTTGGATGATGGCAGTCTCCCCACGAATAACAGAATAAGGAAGTTAAACACTAACAAAGAACGGCAAGAAGACCGTCAACTGAAAAAGGAAACAGTTTTATTAATGTATGTTTTGACATGTATTTGGAATAGTTAACCAGTTAAATGTCCACATTTCGGAATAGTATACGATATTCTTACCTTTAGATACAAATGAATTCATAACAGCATTTCAATTAAATAGTCAGTATCATTTAGACTATAAACCTGCGTGTATATAATTACATACAAATTTAAAGTTTTAATATTTCTTCCATTTTCTCGTGTTGAAATATATTATTGGAGCAATATATTTAATAGTAAGTAGTTTGCCAAAACAATTTAAACTAGTATTCAAATGATAATTAATAATAATTTGCATATATCCAAGTTAATCACGTTATGTCAACTGCTAACCGATGATTGGTGCGTGTGCGGTGTCGCATCATACACTACCTATCAATTAAACAGTGTCTGATAAATTTCTTCACTTCTGTGTGCTCGTTGATTTCGAAGGATTCTCTTTCAGTTTTGTATATTTTACTTTTTCCCATTGATAGGTTACCGTATTAGATGTTCTAAAGATATTTGTGTGTAAAACTCAATTTAGCGCAAGTCTTGTCAAAGACAGGAATGGTTAGTCAGTACACCTACGTATAGGGGAAACGCATTTGAGGTGAGAAGTAAAGCTTTAAGTAACTATCCCGCAAGCAACCGCCAAGTTTTACAACCTATGTACACCGATATTAAACCTACTAATGACGAGGTATATGTATATATATAACCTTTGAGAACCCAAACTCTATAGAAACAATATAAACGACATATAAAAGAACGTTCTGTTCTTTAACCAGTTAGACCAACCACAAAACTGGAGCGTCGAATTACCAACTCATAATTCATTTTACGATTATATTCAATCACGGGTATTTTAAAAACCCGTGAAAATAACTATATATACTGTTAATCGACACATATACATTATTATAAGAAAAGATAATGTGTATTCAGCAAGCTACATTAATGTAACATATAGTCATTATTATAGTGCAAGAGAAGACTACCTAAACACCTGGAAAGAGTTTTGATAAACGGTTTTATAGTGTAATTTTGCCGTTATTTGGCGGGTTAGTTTCTTTAAAAAACAATATAGTTATACATTGTTTCAGTGTTTGTTATTATCATGATTATTGTCAGTTATACAAGTTTTCTGGAAAATTACCAGAAAGTACTTACATTCGATCTCATTTGAGCAACACCAAGTCATGAAGTAGGATTGAGTGCGAACGCATTGGCGACGTACTCTGTGATAGTATCTGGGACGACTGCGGCTAAATTGACTATTCCATAACTGTAAATCAGGAGTAAATTAATTATCATGATCCGCAATCACATCTCAACTTTATTGGTGAAAAATATTAATGAATCTATGCAATATTATTGTCGAACCCTGCATTTAATATATATTCTATGACATTTTGTTATGACTTGTGCCGTGCACTGGATGTACGAAGTGAAACAAGACACCTTGAACAACTGTGGGACCTATAATTTAACCTCTACATTATATCAAACATACATATACTCAAACATTAAACTATTTTATCAAAACACAACTTTAACTTGTTTAAAATAAAAACTGAACTGTGCAGTGGTAAGCACTTAACAAATAAACAGAACATAGATTATCAAAGCATAGTAAATGTCAGCACGTCTACGAAAATGTTAATCAAGATGACATATTTAGAGAAAACATTAGAAAAGAACTACTCGTAACATACGTTAATCAATCCAGCCTGGGTAGTCGGATAACACTATCAATATCTAACTATAATCTAACATAACACGTATCCAGCCAGTCTTTGAGTACATTACAGTATAATATCTATCATTCCAACACGACCTGCACAGTCTTTCATATACACAAAGACGAGAGACAACTGTTATTTTACGGTAAAATACGGTTGTTCCATTAATTCCCAGCGTATTTTCATCCGTTGGAAGCGCCAGGTTACATGACGTCACTTTTTAAACCGTTAACATCACAGAACGAAAGTAAATGAACATTTTAATAAATATACGCAATGAAGACAAACTCAACAGTAATTTTAATTATTATTAATGGGGTTATTGTCGTGTTAGAATCGAAATAATAAATACGTACCTGTATTTTATCGGTGAATAAAATACAGTTAGTCGTTCGGATGCGAGTAATTAAATCATTCGTGCTAACTCACTCGTATTTAATTACTACGCACTCATTCTGTCTGAGGTGTGCGCATCCGAACTCCTAACTGCATTTTATTCACCGATAAAATACAGGTACGCACTATTATTTCTTAAATCAAATACTAGAGATGTATTTGCAGCATTGTTGATGCTATTATGATTCCAAGATGGTCGCCTTCATTTATTTTCCTCTGAAAATGTTCAATAAGTCATATCTCCTGCATTTTGTTATGGTATTTTTCATACTTATTTAACCATTTTTTCAAGTTTGTTACGGTACCGTTTTATGACATAAAAATAGAAAGAGTGTATATACGTTGTTACTTTCATAGACATGTTTTTCAACAGTAGGGGTTTGTAGGTCGTTTTGTCAAACGGTTATGCAGAGCAAATATAATATATGTGTGATGTCAGCTGTACCACAAATGTATACTCATAAGCAGCAATAATGCGGATGCGAATGCCACAAATACCTTGCTAATTCAGAGTGCCAGATCCATGTTTCAGGAAAATCCTTTCTTATTTGTCCTTCAGGGCCTTCGGGGGCACCACCAAAACCAGCAGCCTTGTTAGACATAGCATCCATGGCCATCATACTACTACCTCGGCTGCTAAAAGTAGGCTGATTGACTGAAATAGAATATAAAGTAGTCAACTAGCATGTGTTTCCCAGTCAGTATGCATGCTTTAGAATGTACTTGTGGTTGTGAAGTTGTTTTACATCCCATGTTTTACAACCCAGAACGTTAATTACAAGCAAATATAAGCCCAGCGCCAAAGACGACAAATGGCTTAACAACTTTGCTAATGTCGATTACAAGACACATATTTCTGAAAAAAAAATCATAATGCAAAGTTTTGCTGAGCTTTGTACAAAACTTGTTCTCGATAAGACCACTGATTACGACGTGAACTTTTTATTGACGCAGCAAACAGTAGTGGGTGAAACTGGGCACTTAACCAAAGCAAGACAGTAAATTAAACTCTTAAAATAAACAACATAAAATGCCTAGATGTATATGCTCGTAAAACTATATGGACTTTACTGAGCAGTCATCAAACAGAATTAACGAACCATTTTTTATTTTTTATTTATTGGTTAATAATCAGGCAAAAATAAAATAGCTTACGTTTCCAGAGGACAAACTTATAAATGAGGGCGTCTGTTAAAACCTGTAGATTGGCGCTCTGTAAAACAAATGTATATGTAATATACTTAAAAGCTTAAAACTGTTCTGTTTTTAAATATCATTTTTCCTGTTTTGAATTGCGATATTTGTTTAGCACTCCCACCCCACCGCCACCACACACGCACACACACTACCACCATCACCAACAACAACCACCCACTCCCACCCCACTTCGTTTTCAATATTATTCATATAGAGTTAATAATGATTATTTTTATATTATACAAGGGTTGGAAAATTCAAATCAATTATTAGGCGTTAGTTTTCGTGATAATCTATGTATCGATGTATATAATATAACATGTATAATATTGAATAAAACTTATTTAAGTAATAGATGTAGGATGTTTACTTAAGTCTGGGTTTATTCTTCCTGATTTTATCTGACTTGTTCAATTCCAATATATGTTTTACATATTTCTCTCTTCATGATCACGTTTCATCTGCTTTACTCATTTGTTCAGTTTCCGAGTTATTTTTAAACCTTAGCAGATATCTTGAATATGTGTTTTCATTTGAAAACGATGAAAAAAATTCTTACGTCAAATATATCAGTTGAATCGTCTGCCACTATCGGCCAAGGAAAGATACGTCCCCATCCCAGAGATACCCAGGGTGTATCACCAAATTGTCTTAATACGTCGTTTACCTGTGATGAAACAAGCATTCTGTTATATGATGCACCACAAAAAAGTGCATAACATGAAACTAACGACGCATACAAGCTTACGTCACAATATTGAGTAAAATACAGTTCTGAGCATGCGCATATTGTTTAAACACTATCAAATGTGCAATTTGAATTGTACCATAACTGCACTGACAAAACTACGTTTGGTTTCGTTCACATAGCTCCCATACTGATTTGATTAAATTAAAGAATGGTGTCATTTATTAAAAGAAAGTATAGAAAGGCCGTTAGGGGTTTAAACCAGGTTCTACGGTGCATAACTAATTCAAATCCCAATATAACGGGACAGTATCAGAGCAACAAGAGAATACACCTGTAAGAGCACGACAAAGCAAGACTGAAGACAAACATCTAACGTCACCTTTCTTTCAGAATTTAGGCAGATGTCATCATAGGGTCCATCAAGGGTTTGGTCATTGCAAAATAAAAACGGAAAGCATACTGGCGAACTGCAATTTTGCCAACCACCAAACACGGAGTGCGTTGCAAAATGGTAGTGTCATAACCTCTTTTGATAAACTATTTTAATAAATAATCTATGAAAGAGACCAAGGATCTTCTGAGGTATGTAAAGTAGACGTCAGGTTGTGATAGACATTATCTTAAATACTTTTGTATTTAAACAAGTAGATCAGGGTTACAATAATACATTTGTGCAAAGGTTTTTCGAAGTGTATGGTAACGGTACCCCTGATAGAGTGAATGTCAATTTACACACAGTTTGCGAATATTAAAGTCCTCAACTTGTTAGCCGTATCTTTGTACGCTGTCAATAAATCCAATCGGACTGGGGGCCTCAGACTATAATAATAGCGTATGCAAGGGATGATTCCATAAATCCCAACAAAGGAAACATGTTAATGAAATATACTAGTGCATGTAAGAACTACTTATAAATATAAATATATACTTACTCGTGATGGTGTCACGTCGTTGCATTCTTTCATCAAGATAACACTCTTATCGACAACAATAACGTTTACTTGGGAGCCACTGTCCGCAGTTACACGAAGGTTGACGTTCTCTTTCGGCTCCCTAGTTATGCTAGTAGATTGGTCAAACTCGATGGTGACCTATGAAGTTTATAACCCTTAATTTAAAACACAGTGTAGTGTGACTTTGTCATGTTCTGTACCACATAAATAGGTATGTGACATTTTGCAAAAGGTATGTCATTTCATCCTGATAAAATATTTCATATGCGATGGTTTGAACTTGACACCAGTTTCTCCAAAACGTTCTACTCAATTCGTCGACTATATTTTAGGGTTTATGGTCTGTACTTCTGTACTTCTTTAACCGTTTAATGTTTGAAGGAACCTTTAAACAATTATCTATGTGTTGTTTTACAATTACCATTAGTCGATTTAACATGAAAATGAAATAGTACATGTACATATTCAAACTATTTTCACATATACCCAGCAAAAATATTCCGTTTATGCTGGTATTTCCATAGGACAGTTTTTGAGTGCGTACAGAAGCTAAAAAATGTTTTATTAAAACAATTTACGCACGTTTAAATGAGTAAATAATATTCCATTAAACAGTTTTGGCAAGTCATAATCTGTAATGGATGATATATGAAATCTTCAAAAGGAGGTAATTAGATAATTATTGATAATTAAATGCTGCTACAAAAGCTGTGCTATGTAGTTGTTTGTGAGTCAGGAATATAAAGAAACTATTACATGTAATATCTCGGACAAAGTTAGTTATGTTTTATAGCGTTGATGTTTTTAGGCCAATAATGCATGTTTGTTAACAGGGGGATAACTGCATTGTGTACCAAACCCGTTTCATTTTTGTTGTCCAGAAACGGAAGTGGGAGATAGATGTGTTTTTTTTTGCTCATTATATAAATGCATTATTTAGATAAGTTTCATAAAACAGAAAGAAACAAAAAACTACCTTGTTTTCGTATATATCCTCGATAACAAAGTTAAGTCCGTCTGCTATGATTTCTCCCTCCGAGGTTACAATATGAGCTACAAATCTTGCGGACGGGGCCATTTCACGTGTGATTAAAAACTGCTGAGATCCGTCTTTAAACTGGCCATTTATGGCTATTTCCCCAGTTTGGATTACTGC
>JAWPHD010025833.1:0-15093 GCA_037043455.1 Cyrtodaria siliqua
GTAGACCTTTTAATCAAAGTATACTTTGTTACACGAAATTCATAAATGTTGAAGTTTCGCTTGAAAAAGTAAAACCATTTCAGTATTGTGTTTAATGACAAGAGACTGCAAAGTGTAAAGCCTAAAGTTGCTCACCTGCTTGAGCCAAATGCGCATTTTGTCGATACTGAAACTTTAAAGGGGTAACTATTGGTGTGTTCGGCGCTGTTTAAACATTCTTTCCGAAAAGACAGGCCTAATGTCGCCTTGTACCATTCGATTAGCAGTAGCATATTAAACATACAATATATAGCGGAAATACCCATTATGTGTTTCTTTTTCCTTTCAGTATATAATATTCTTTTTAGTCAAAATTCCTAAGTACCCACCTAAGAATATGTCAATAATCTTCTCATTGTTTTGTGTATTTCACGCTTGTTTAGAGATGTGGTTGAACTGCAAAATAACGAGTTTATATCGTCTGCTCGGATTGCATGAACACATTTTAAAGCATTCATTCAAGTCGATGTGTTTTCTTAGAAAAAAATTATAACACTTATACAACTGGGTACATTGGCTTTTGTTAAGTACTTTGAATTAGTGCAGCTTTCGATGTGCCTAATTCTAAAAAAATGGCAAATCATGTTTTACTAGTATTACCAGTATTTACACTACACATACCTTTGCAAAAGTCATTTTCGAAATATTTAATTTTAACACTGAATTACAGTTACTTGATTTCAAACGATATTCATTTAAAAGGGAGGTAATTTAGGAGTATCCATGTTTCATTTTATTATAGCTGGAACATCCGCAATAAATGGGTCAGACTTTTCTGGGTTTTTTTTAAATATTATTTCCTATCAATTTTATGAAGTTTATATCTTTTAAGCGGACTTCCATGCATGTTATGTGTTTTAAAAGCACATTTCATGTTTTCATATGGGAGGGTAACTCTCAAAAGATGTAACAGTTAAACATACAAAATAGGCATTTTACAAAACAATTGGTCAAAACAAAATAATTGTCACACAACTATTTTAAAATATATTTAAAATAAGAAAATTAGTTAAGATACAAAAGTGAGGAATTAGGAATTTTGTTTGGTGTATATTTTCTGTATGGCTTATTAGTTTTTACTATTTATCAGAATCTTACGCTTGTCCAGGACGCCGCCATATTGTTTTTTCTTTATGTCGTTTTATGACGTCAGATAACTTTAGTACAATAAACGCCTCTAGGAGTTCCGCATTGATTTTGCGTTATTCGAAAAGCAAGCATTATTAGGTCACCCTTTTATCAGGGAGAAAAGTGCATATCTGCATGATAAATATATATATATATATATATAATTCTAGGCATCTTATTGGTTGAGAGCGGTCACATGGTGACCCCTATTTTCCTATAGAGGGTCAGTAAGTTTCATAGAGGGTCGTCAATAAAAAACAAAAAAGTTCACACTTAGAGGTCGAAGGTCTTATGCACTATATTTCGTGTCTCCTCCATATTTAGGGATTTTGAAATAACTTGGCACACATGTTCACCATATCGAGACGTCATAAAGAGCGCAACTTCCAGCCACGTCATTTCAAGGTCAGGGTCAAACACTTATAGGTCGAAGGTCATATGCACTATATTCCGTGTCCTCTCCATATCTCTTGAAATAACTTGACACACATGTTCACCATATCAAGACGACGTGCAGAGTGCAACTTCCAACCACGTCCATTCAAGGTCAAGGTCACACTTAGAGGTCGAAGGTCATATACACTATATTTCGTGTCCTCTTCATATCGCTTGAACCGCGAGAGGGATTTTGAAATAACTTGGCGCAAATGTTCACCTATCGAGACGTGCAGAGCGCAAATTCCAGCCCGCGTTCGTTCAAGGTCAAGGTCACACTTGGAGGTCGAAGGTCATATGCACTCTATTTCGAGTTCTCTCCGTATCTCTTGAGCCGCATGAGAGATTTTGAAATAACTTGGCAAACATGCTCACCATATCGAGACGACGTGCATAGCGCAACTTCCAGCCACGTCCGTTCAAGGTCAAGGTCAAAATTAGAGGTCGAAGGTCATATGCCCTATATTTCGTGTCCACTCCATATATCTTGAACCGCTTGAGGGATTTTGAAATAACTTGGCACAAATGCTCACCATATCGAGACGACGTTTCAGCCAAGTTGGTTCATAAATTATAGGTGGAGACATATGTTTTTGTTACAAAAACAACCTCGTCTAGTTCTTTCCGGTTTTCAATAAAATCGTTATGGCATAGCTTTAATATAAAATACTGAAACAAATATATAGTGTATATACTCTTTTGACTGACCATAAAATACAAATTAGTGTTTCAAATGTTGTTGTTTTTTGCATGGAATAGATGGAAATATGTCACTGTTTTGTCAGTGTTATAACATAAAAGTATCGTGTAGCATGGTCGCTGACAATTCCTTTGTATTTGCACAGTTTTAAATCATTTAATTGAAAATAGCACCTAACAAATCGCAAGTAATTGTCTGCGAAACTAAACTGACTTTTATGACAGGAAAGAAATTTCTATACACTCTATATTGACGTCGACGATTTTTACATGCGAGCCATTCGAAAGTATGATAAAAAAAACACATCCATTCTGAATCGGGCATACTGGACTCATCCAAGTACACATATAAACAAATAAATAAAACCAAATACCGTACTTTCACTCTTAAATATAAAACCATTTAATTTGTGTTTAGGAGCTCTATGCGTATCTCCAGTACATAACCTATGCATAGAGCTCCTCCGGTCATGTGGGCACTTTATGCGTATACTTGCGATACTTATAGAGCTCCCCGCGAATTGTGCTCTGTGCGTAACGTTCCAATGGGAGCGCAATTCACGCGGAGCTCTCGGCGTCGCTACACACGCTCCTCTTATTTATGTATTTAAATACGTCGGTAACACGTTTCCGCCGGCTCGACTTTACGAACACGGTCTTCTAGTTAACATATATTCGATGCAATGCAGTTTTGTATTTAAAACGAGAAGTTTACATATTCGTCTTTGGATTGTGAAGACATTCATATATATTTGTGAAAAGGAAGGGCGGGAGTGGGGGAAGAGGGAGGGGTGGGGAGAGGGGGGGTGTTGTGGGGGGGGGGGGTGTAGTGGAGGTGGGTCGGTCGAAGTACTCCGATATTGTAGTCGGAATCATCCGTTTCAATATGAACGTTTGCCAATACTGCTGTGAAGCGCTTTCCGTTCCTGGTAAAGTATGAAACTGAAGTAGCTGATGCATTGCGTTATTGTAAAATCAATTGAGTGTATTAGTGATTTATAAGCAATATAAAATGACATTACTTTTGATGAGGGAAATGATCATTCATTGACAGTTTTTTTAGCTGATGGGTCGGGTGAATATAATGTCCATGTATATGAAAGAACATCGTCAGTGAAGTTTTCTTGTGAATTTCAGTTTTACAACTTAAAAATAAAAGTGCTGTTTAAAAAATGCTCCGTCAAAATCGAACAAAACATAATAATTATGCTGAGTTGATTACTAATTGCGCCGCACCTCATTATCTTTTCTTACAAAACGTAGTAATGTTACACATTCAATTTGTATGTCTCATTTATATAAATCCCAATAATCGTTTTGTAAAAGATATTTATTGTTGTTCTATCGTTAGAATATGCATTACTTAACGGAGACGCGCGTTCTGTCATCGAATATATACGCCTCGTTAGTCCGCCCGTGATTTATTTTACATTTCCGATAAATAAACCATTCATATGCGCCTCTTGTTTACTATTTTCAAAAATATAAACGAAGGAATTGTCTTAGGTCAGCATGAACCTCGGTTTACAGTATAACGTTAAGTTGGTTTGAACATTTTGTCTTTGAATTGAATATAAATGAGTTATTTATTCGCGATTTCAGTAAATAAGAGTATAAAATATGTCGATATCAATAGGTAGTTTAAAAGCATGTCTAGATGTCATTATAGGTAGTATAAAAGCATGTCGATATCAATAGATAGTATAAATGCATGTCGATATCAATAGTCAGTAGTTGCAACTAGTAAACATTCGTTGAAATGGTTTTTTAAAAACTTTCTTTTAATGGGTTATTTATGGTTAAAGCAATCACCTTAGTGGATAATCAAGCCCAATCTGTGTGGCTTTAAATTAGAATATCCTTAGGCCGGTGCTGGGGTCGTGAGGTGTGTTGCATTGTAACACCGCTAAATGTAACAATTCCGCTAAAGGTAATAACCGCCGCTAAAGGTAACAGCGCTAAATGTGACAACTTTTCATTGTTGTAGCGGGAGGGCACAGGTGGTGGTGGGGGATGGTGGGGAATGGTTGGAGTGGGGCGGTGCGCAACGCTGAAAAAAGCAGTTAGCAGGCAAACACATAAAACATGCTTTACACGTGAATTCCTCAGATCCCATTCCCCCTTCCGCTCTCTTTTGAATCCGCCACCACTAATAATTGCTACTTAATGATGTAAATTGTCTAGAAATTGTTTCGATCATACGTTGTACATATTAATGCATAGCCGTAGGAACGGGGTGGGGGTAGGTAGGGCAGGTGCTCTTCAATAATCTGAAAGGGGTGTGGCTAGTGTATATTTTGCCCACCCCACTCCTCACCACATATTTTACCACTTTATGTTTTGACCCAACAAAAAAGCTTGAGTCCGGCAGCGCATAGCATTAAACAATTGACAAAGAAAAGTAACTATTGTGTTCATTAAAATGGAGAGGTGGGGGTGGGGGTGGGGGGGGGGGGGACTTTATAAAAATGGGAAAATGTTCAGTTCGGCCCCTCTTGCCTCCCCAGTATCTAAAACCCTCCTACGCTACTGTAACGCATAGCAGCAAATATCATTCGTAAAACATAATACCTCTCAAAAAGATGATGTATGCATAAGGAACAATTAATACTGTCGATTCTAACGTACCGTACTGGTTCTACCCAGCACAATCTACCCAGTACAAACTACCCAGCACAAACTACCCAGCACAAACAGAACCTGCAAAACAGATTCAGTAAAACCGAGTCTGCTACTTTTCTGTCTTGTTTGTGTTTGTTGCTTCCATGTATTCCAAGGGATCACCTGTTCAGTATTTATTTCAGTATTGACTGGCATTCACACTAGCGTTTGTTTAGTGCTGTGTGGTTTGTTTAGTGCTGTGTGGCGGCTGTAAAGAGTCGCCCTTTAAATCAGTAGTGTTATTACTTACTGATCCTTTGGAATTATCAAGCCCACTCTCTGTGGCTTTAAATTAAAACACCGCTTAATCCGGTGATGGCGTGAGAGGTGTTGAACGTTGTAGTACCACCATCTCATACGAACAGACGCAACACAACCGAGTCTACTACTTATCTCTCTTGTTTGTGTTTATACTTCAAAAGGATTCCCAATTAAGTAAACACATCGCTCCTTCTCGATTAACTAACTTAATTAGGAAATGCCGTGTTATGTGTAATATTTCATTTTGACGGGAATACTGTCCATGACAATAATGGAAAGGTCAAACAAAGGACAAAGCACATTTTAACTTAATACATTGATATCGCATGTGCTACTTCATTTCCAGTAACCTAACCTAAGATCTAAATGAAAAAACAAAACAAAAACAACAACATGTAACCAATGAGAGTGTTATTTTTCTTAGCCTTTAGCTTCATTGTAGTTTTGCAAAACTAGAAATGCAAAGACGATGATAGATTATTGGCTTTGTTCAGACTAAGAGTTTGAATGCTTCCTGTTCACTCCTTAACAACATCTATACTGCTGTTTTTGCTTGCAGTTTTAGCTTTCATTAATGTAGATATATCATCACCATACCTTAACACATATCATGATTTATCAGGGAAACTAGCACATCACAGCAAGCATTACATTATCTCAACACAAATCTTCTAATCTCAAGAACTCTAAAAACGCCGAGAACAGGTTGTTGCATGATAAATGACACACTTTGTCTTTCTTATATTCGTATCTTTTGTCTGGCTTTTTGTCTAGATTTCTTGGCAAAATCAGCGTAGAAGTGCATTCATGGGAGGAAATTTAGCGATATTCGTTATTTCCAGTCAATCCCTACAAAATAAACCGATAAACATAGAGATGATATATATATAGTGTGTAATTATATTGTAACGAGTAAATTGTAACAAGAAAGGAAGCAAAACCAGCCAAACAAAATTATAGTTAACACATTCATTTACATAAAATATTCACTTACAGAATACAAAAATACAGTCTTTCATTAATATCTATTTTTTTAATTAAGTCCAAATAAATGTATCCAATGTTCCTTTAATTCAGATTAGCAAGTGTCTCTTTAATCCAAAACAATAAGTGTCTCTTTAATCCAAACAGTAAGTGTCTCTTTAATCCAAAACAGTAAGTGTTTGTTTAATCCAAAAACAGTAAGTGTCCTTTCAGTCTAAATTAATTTCCAATATTTCCGGTTTAGTCCAAATATCTAATTTCAATGTTATTATGAATGAGCACAATAATCAGTAAATCCTCTCACAAATATATTTCATAAAAGCATCCAAATCTAAATTAATTTTAATAAATAGAACTCAACTGATGGGCTGCTGCCAGAGCTAGCCTGTTTTCATACCAAAGACTGCTCAATGAAAACAGTTCAAAGTTCATCACAAACTAATTTGCATAAAATAGTCCAATGGGAACAGTCCAAATTTCATCATAAATTTTGCATAAATAATTTGCTTACATTGTAAACATTCTTACATCTGTACTATTTTAACTCTCTTCAAGGCCAAATCAATAATAAACAAGCAATAATGCATGCACATGTAAACATTTAGATATAGGTAACACTATAATTAAATCATTGATACGGATATCCATCCCTCCAGATTTTTTAAAGAATAACTACTCCTTTGGCTTTGACTATGTGTTTTGCGAGGGGGAAAATATGTTCTGCCAAACAAACGTGTGGTATGACAATTAGTTTTGTTTATATATATATTATCCAATCAAATAGTAAACGACGTTCGTTTGTTTAGCTAACGTTAATGTTGCGGTATCCTAAATTACCTTTGACCTGAGTCAGAAGTGAAAGGTCACACAAATTAAAACATGCCAGATAATATTCAAAATACATTTTCAGAGTTGTTAATTACTTAATAAATAACATTTATTGAAATGAGAGCATTTATTTTTACCAAATGTATTTGTTAAACATAAAATTGTGAGATTAACCCCCACTCACAAAACAGGTATACTGCATGTAAACACATTTTGACGGTCCCCATGGAAAGTTCTCTAGGGGAAACATGCTGAATTTTAACTTTGTGTACATTGGACTTGGACTTACCTTGAAAATAAGACACATCTTTTTAAATTTGTATGTTTATTTTTATTTTTATCTTCGGAAAAACTTGCCTTATGGCCTATGGGAAAGCAATTAGTGGACCGCAACCTTAACGAAGCACACACGTTTAGGAAACTACTCATTATAAAGTATATGAGTTGTACAAGTTACACTAAATGAAATGAATTAGATACAACATTACAGCATTATTAATGCACGCATATCTTACAGTTTTGAGATAGTTTAATGTATTAGTTTGTTTAAATGTTCCTTTTAGAAGCATTATGTTGTTAAATAGAATTGTATTAATCTTTTGTAAAAAAAATTAGAAAAATGGAAAGAAACCACAGCACCAAAACGCAAAACGCATAGGTCTGCGCTGTATCACAACTAAATCAAATAAGCAAATCCAATAGTCAGTCATGGAATATCACAATACAAGACATAAAGTATATTCGGGTTTTTTTTCAGTTTCGGAATAATCAAAGATCGATTAATTTTAGACCCATTCAGGCAAGCCTGTACCTTTATATAATTTGTTAATATCAAACAGAACGAGTAGGTCATTGACGTGGTTTAAAATTTAGCTTCATTTTGATGGACGAGTTTCACCTTAACATATGTCAATGTTAAAGCTCAAAATAATAATATAAACTATTTTATAACGGTACAATAGTATATTTAGTATAAGGTTTAAACTGTAGATCTGAAGACCTAAGCACAAAACGAATACATATTGAGGTTAACCGTTGTTGGCGGCGCGCCAGAAGCGCGCTGCCTATATTGTGATTGGTTATGGAGGAGCACGTGACTTGTTGTTGTTGTTGTAAAAATGTTGGGGGTAAAAGACAGGCCAACATGTTTGGGGTAAAAGACTGGCCATAATATCGTGTTGTTGTATTGAAATTGTTGTTGTTGTATGTTGTTGTTGTTGTTGTTGTTGTAAAATGGTTGGGGTAAAAGACTGCCATAAGATCGTGTTGTTGTATTGAAATTGCTGTATTGAAATTGTCGCTATGTCATAGGTCCATATAAAGCTACAACTTTGAAACTTTATACAGTTGTTCTACATCATAACATGACCCAGCATATCAGGTTTCATAACGCTGTGCTGCTTTCTGCAAAAGTTATGCCCCTTTTTGAACTTAGTATATTGGTTAAGTTTTCCTTTAAGGTCCACGTTTTAACCAGTATGTTTTTAGAAAAAAATACGACTTATTGTCATCCATTGATCGGCGTCTGCGTATTTGGTTAAGTTTTATGTTAAGGTGCAACTTTGCTTGAGCAGGCTATTTCCTGACGCAGGCCATGCAATACTGGTTTCCACTTAGGAAAATCTCATAATCAGCCCTACGTGGCACACATCTATGACAAAAATTAGTGTCAAACATTCAAAAAAACAACAACTGTATGATAGCTTACCACTACAAATCACTTCTTCCGAATACATGTCCACCTTGTCACATTTCACTGATCATACAAGCTTCTTTTTTGATGTTTTTCTTTACTTAATTCAAACTACCTCAATATTCTAAAATTCTTCATAACATTCTAGAAATATATATCATCAACAATTAATGCAAACATTTAAATATGTTTTGTTAGCTTAAGTATGTGTCTTTGTTCTCAAGTAACGATTGCTTACTGTTGCCATATAACTTTTTATACTTTTTAAAATATTTCTACATTTTTGTTATATAATAAAATACATTTTTGTTATATAATACAAATTTGCAAATAAACACACATGTATGTAGCCTCCTTTTGAAAACATTCTGCGCCGCCCTGGTGCTTTGCATCAGTTTCTTCTTGTAATATAACTGAGACTGGAATACACCTGCATAATGATGTCATTCTCGCTTTCCGGAGTTTTAAAACGGTACCGTTTTTCTATCCTCTGGCTCAATATGTCACTTTTCTGGGTACGAGGCGGAATGTATTGAACAAGCAGATGCATCCGTTTCAAGTTGGAGTGGAGATATTAAAGGATCAATAATCGACCGATAATGACTGATTAGTGCGATTATTTCGGTCAGTTTAACTATGACTAATCACAATATTCTTGTATTTAATCATTTTATAGCAGATATGTTCTAAACATTAATTAAACATTAACGTATTAACCAAGACTTACAGTCTGCTCTAAAATATCTACTCTGCATGGCATGTCCTCACTTATTTATCCCTGTTTTTAATCAGAGGTACGACTGGGGACAGGTGTAACTCTGAGATATGAGAATGTTAAATGTAGAAACATTAACAATTAAAACGATTTTACAGGTAACACATTACTTATAGAGACTATAGAATAGCAATAATTTTGTATACTAAGAAAACATAAAATTGGTATACAAGGCCTGACGATTCCGTTCTACGTGTGAGCCATATGCATAACTCAGATTAGTAAATACATATCTCTTCAACTCAACAAAGCTTTATGTTTTAGTATGTTGCTACGATAAACATCAGTTTGTTTGTAAATTTGCATTTACTTCTTTACACGCTCGTTGACGGGCAATTGTTGATCTACATATACCTAATAAAGACGTTTACCATATCATCTCTTATTTGTAAATAGTTTTAACAATATATGTTTGCATTAATTTTTAATAACTTACTACTTCATTTGTTAAATTTTTCATCAGTTGTTGTGTACACTATGACCTATTTATGTGTCGATGTCCCGTAAACTGAATACCATCCATTCATTTATTGGAAATGGAGAAATAGTAACTTAAAGCTACAGAGTCTATATCAATCGATTTCTTCTTTGTAGGCGTGTCTTTATCTGTAACTTCATGTTCACCAGCTCATGTCTAAATCGGGTATTTAAGCGAGCAAATAAAGCGCAGGAAATCATTTACTGTATATACATCGACAGTCCACATCATACCTATACACAAAAAAAGAGTTATCCTCTTTCGGAGCTCGGACACACGACCTTCTGAGTTCAAGTCAGGTGCTCTATCAACTGAACTATAATGCTACTTGAGAAAATAGTATACTAACTACCATTTATTATGAGGCAATATAACATAACATATTTGAACGCAAGTCAAGATGGATCAATAAATATGCAGTCCATCTTGTAGCACGTGTAAATTAACATTGCCTGGTGTAATAGGCCTACTGTATGTTATCCATATGAAACTAATACTTCCCCTCAAACAACCATATCTCGACTTGTTATTTAGCGCTTGATGAGTTTGTGGGTGCGCGCTTGTTATTACGTAATGCCTATTTAGTGTTAATAATATTATTCAATTTCAATTTTTCTTTATTCACTTAGGTTCATACATATGAACAGCATAAGCAACAGTTACAAAATACATTTATATCAATGGCGACAGATCATCAAATATAATTCTAAACACGTATACATCAGGAAACGACTATATACAATCTATCTAACAGTGCGGTTTATGGATTTCTAACCAAAATATGAGTATTCTAAATAATATACTAGATGTTACAATAATAATAATAATAATAATAATAATAATAATAATAATAATAATAGTAATAATAATAATAATAACAATAATAATATAATATAATAATAACAATAATATTTGTTCTGTAAACATCGTTTCAGATAATTGTATAGCATGTTTATGTCTTTATACAAAAAAAAAAAAATTAAGTTAACAGGTTTTTAAACAATTTCGTATTTCTGCAGCCCTACCGAAACGAAATGTAGAGCGCATTTTGTCAGTGTTATACATGTTTTGACCAAAGACGCACCGTTCTACCGAAACGAAATGTAGCACTGTGTTTGGTCATCTTTATTTAAATGTCTTAAGGAAGTTATTATAATCTTACATTCTTTATTATTTTATCCATGAATAAACTAATTTTTTTTTTGTTCCGCATACTTTTCAACTGATAATAATAATGTGAATTTCAGAATATTAGGGCGATTATAATAGAATTTATTTATATATTTCTTCCTCATTTCACTAAATTCAGGACAAATTAAAAGATAATGAAATTCATCACCTATATCATTGCAATTTACACATTTTCTTTCGTTTACGGGTACCCCTCTCCACCTCCCTACTTCAGTAGGCAAGCGATGATTTCTAGTTATAAAAGCCATTAATCGTTTGCATAAAACGTCAGGCAATAGTTTTATATAGTTACTTTGTCTAAAATCTGTTTTTAACAGTTTATACATATTAGTGTCTGATGTTCTATCAATTTCGGCCCTCCATTTTTGAATAAAAATATCTTTTAACCTTTGATAAGAAGACTTAATCATCCACTTTGCATTTGCAAACATCTGGCTATCCCAGATTCCCGAATAACCAGAAGAACATAGAATATCTTTCAAATTGTCCATCCATGCTGATTTTACTTTTTCTAGATATATACAAATCGTGTAATAGCGAATACACCATGGATGATAGCTTATAACTCTCATTTCTATTAATATTTTCTATTAGTTTGGACCAATAAGCAATAATGTTGCTTTTAATGTCTATAGATAAAGGACGAATTCCAGTCTCTCCATATACCATATAAGAAGGAGTTGATTTCTTAAGATTAAAAATGAATTTTAAAAATTTAAGCTGCACTCTTTCTATAACGTCAATATTACCAACACCCCAAATTTCGCTACCGTATAGTAATATTGGTTTCACGGTTTTGTCAAAAAGATCAATTTGTATTTCAAAAGGAAGCGACTACAACATACCAATAAATAGCCATGGTCTAGTGGTTCAGCGTACATCTTTCAAAACTTATAAGTGCAAGGCTGTGGTTCAAATCCCGTTCCGGGCAACTATTTGTTTTATCACATATGTTCAGAAGCCGTATATTCATCGATGTTACCTGTCCGGAGGCTAAATAAAAATGTGAAATTTTACGCATCGATTTCTGCTTATATACCGACTTTTGGGGTGTTCGTCGATTTGAAACTACATCACACGTGACTCATTCATATTCATGAGTTATTACCAGTTACAATAGGGACTGTGTAGCTTTAAACAAAATATTTAAAAAGATAGATGAATTCAATTTCGATATCTATCCCACTTAGACGGAGATGTTCTCCGAGTAACATCTTATTTAGTATATGTTTCTCAACGTATTCGTCTTTCTACATCTTGTATACAATTTGAGGACAAATATTCTTTTGTATAAATAACGAGATACTCAGTCAGTGCAAACAGTTACGATACGCTTCGAAACACTTTTGCAATTGTGTTAACAACCTCTAAATGTTTCTTACTTTTGTATGTATTTTGACATAGATGATCTAAAGGAAGAAACGACTAAGCATGTTATTTATAACAAAGTAAAATGCACCAACCCTATGGCAATAACTCTCATCTAGTGTTAAACCATATGTATTAAAAAACTTTCTGTGACAATGACTTTCACAGTCTGTATTATCTGACGTGATTGACAATCTATATACAATCCTTCGTCATGATCACTTTAATACAATAGTGATCAACACTGTATAGAGCATTAGCGGTGACACATCTGTGTGTGTGTACAACGCTGCACAGTACGTGGTTCGAGTATTAACTTTCATACTCCATCCAACCCCTTCTCCAAGAAGCGAAAACGGGGTTGGCTGGGGTATAAAATAAAACCTTAATTTCGGCTTAAAAAGGTGAGAGATGTTGCATCTTATAATTACCTCTCATGAACAGATTCAATAAAACCAAGTCTGTTACTTTTCTCTCTTGTTTGTGTTTGTTGCCTCCAAGGGAACACCTTTTCATTATTTATTAAAATGTTTGCATATTATAAAATTAAAACATTTAATAGGTAATTTTTAGGTAAGTTATGGCATTGCAATGTTTTTTAAACGTGTTTTATTGTCGAAATATCCGTTATAAAATCCTGCTAATCCATCGCTTAATGGAATTAAGGCGGGACCACGTAATGATATTTAGTGATTGAGCCATTCACAGTTTGCAACTTTCTCTTTGATTTTAAATGACCAGACCGATTGTGGACGCTATGTGATGACGTCTAACGTTTAATGTTTGTCTAACGTAGCCGTGACTTTCACTTAACGAGTTAGTCCTAGATGTTTTGGCTTCTGTTGTCACTGAATACTTTCTTAGTGGCCGTCTTAGATATCGGCTTTTATACTCGTATAAACATGATCAACACTTTGGTGTACTTGTATCGACTATTAATAGTGCCTATAGAGGTTAAAGCGTGGCTTGGCGAGGTCTTTCTTTTATTTACACTGTCCCGTTTTTATTGAGATGCCAATGTGCTTAGAGTGAAGTTCGATGCCCTATAGAAGCCATTTATAACTCCAGCGTGTGTTTTGCCTCTAACTGTTCTAAACGGAACCCCTCTTGGCAACCTTGTTTAATGTCTCATACTGTATTTGTAAACCTTTATATAGCCACGAAGTTATTGACTTAAAATGCCTGTTTTAGGTTTCCTACGTTGCATGTCTCCTTCACATCCTGTTCGACTTCTGTGTCTTCATTTAATAGAAAGAAGTGATACAAATAAAATGCTTTCCTGAAACTGTGACAAAATACTTAAGTTACATTTTTTCCGGGTGCAACATCCTCAACTAAGTAGCAATTTTGTTAACGAGACACAAGTGTAGATTTTCAAGGATTGCTGCGAGATAATTATTTATCCCTATTAATGTAGTCCGTCAAGTGTCATACGCACACAGCTGTCTTGTGTACGATATGATAAGTATTCGGTGGTTTGGAACGGGACAAAGATGCAGTTAATTCAGCACATAGTGCGGGGAGTAATAAAGTGTCCTATTTTTGTAACCTTAGAGGTATTCTCTAATATAGAAGTACACGCTTTAAATGAGTAATGGGTGTTTAAAGATACATCCCATGTTTCGTATACATCAGAAGTAATGAATAACTGGGATGGTTGCAAACTATTGTCAATATAAATAGTTCAGCCCATTTTCCCACTGAGAGTGATTGAAGCGTCGCAGTATCCAGTTTTAGAATGCAGTTTCCAGTAGTACTTACTGATCCATCAAACACAATATATGTGTCGGCCCGGCTACAAATCAGAAGTGTTATTACTTATCAAACCCGGCCAGTCTTTTTGGTGTTAAAGTAGAATAACGTTTAAGCCGGTGCTAGTGGGGTGGGTGTGGTGGGGGTTGGGATGGGGGTAGGGGTAAGAGGTGTTGCAAATTATATTACCGCTGATGAACAGGCATAATAAAACCGAGTATGCTACTTTTCTCTCTTGTCTGTGTTTGTTCCTTCCAAGGGATCCCCTTTTTAGTATTTATTGACATTCACACTAGCGTTTTTTATTGCAATGTGGCGGCTGAAAATGTCGCCCCGACTACAGATCAGTAGTGTTATTAGTTACTGGTCCTTTGGAATCATCAAACTCTCTCTTTGTGGTGTTAAAGTAGAATGCCGCTTAATCCGGTGCTTGCAAATTATATTACCACTTATTAAAACAGAGTCTGCTACATTTCTCTCTTGTTTGTGTTTGTTGCTTCCAAGGGATCCCTTTTTCAGTATTTATTTAAAGTAGAATACCGATGAAGCCGGTGCTAGCGGGCGTGGGAGGTTTTTCACTGTATAGTACCTCTCATGAACAGACCCAATCAAACCGAGTATTCTACTTGTCTCTCGTATTTGTTGTTTCCAAAGGATCTCCTTGTCAGCATTTGTTTAAAAAAACAAATCATACATCATCCCAGTTAAAAATGTCTGAAAGCAAATCAGATATTGTAAAAAAAAACACTTTTACCATGAATGGAGAGTGTAGTTTTATTTAGAATATCCATATCATCTTAA
>JAWPHD010025834.1:0-2500 GCA_037043455.1 Cyrtodaria siliqua
ATATGCGTAAGAACTGAATATATATGTGTAAGAACTGAATATATATGTGTAAGAACTGAATATATATGGGTAAGAACTGAATATATATGCGTAAGAACGGAATATATATGCGTAAGAACTTAATATATATACGTAAGAGCTGAAAATATATGCGTAAGAACTGAAAATATGCTTAAGAATGGAATATATATGCGTAAGAACGGCATATATATGCGTAAGAACGGAATATATATGTGTAAGAACTGAATATATATGTGTAAGAACTGAATATATATGTGTAAGAACTGAATATATATGTGTAAGAACGGAATATATATGTGTAAGAACTGAATATATATGCGTAAGAACGGAATATATATGCCTAAGAACTGAATATATATGTGTAAGAACGGAATATATATCCGTAAGAACGGAATATATATGCGTAAGAACGGAATATATATGCGTAAGAACTGAATATATATGTGTAAGAACTGAATATATATGTGTAAGAACTGAATAAATATGGGTAAGTACTGAATATATATGTGTAAGAACTGAATAAATATGTGTAAGAACTGAATATATATGTGTAAGAACTGAATTTATATGCGTTAAAACTGAATATATGCGTAAGAACTGAATATATATGCGTAAGAACTGAATATATATTTGTAAGAACTGAATATATATGGGTAAGAACTGAATATATATGTGTAAGAACTGAATATATATGTGTAAGAACTGAATATATATGCGTAAGAACAGAATATATATGTGTAAGAACTGAATATATATGCGTAAGAACTGAATATATATGCGTAAGAACTGAATATATATGTGTAAGAACTGAATATATGCGTAATAATTGAATATCTATGCATAAGAACGGAATATATATCTGTAAGAACTGAATATATATGTGTAAGAACTGAATATATATGTGTAAGAACTGAATATATATGCGTAAGAACGGAATATATATGCGTAAGAACGGAATATATATGCGTAAGAACGGAATATATATGTGTAAGAACTGAATATATATGTGTCAGAACTGAATATATATGCGTAAGAACTGAATATATATGCGTACGAACGGAATATATATGTGTAATAACTGGATATATATGTGTAAGAACTGAATATATATGCGTAAGAACTGAATATATATGCGTAAGAACTGAATATATATGTGTAAGAACTGAACATATATGTGTAAGAACTGAATATATATCTGTAATAACTGAATATATGTGTAAGAACTGAATATATATGCGTAAGAACGGAATATATATGTGTAAGAACTGAATACATATGCGTAAGAACTGAATATATATGTGTAAGAACTGAATATATATGTGTAAGAACTAAATATATGCGTAAGAACTGAATATATATGCGTAAGAACTGAATATATATGCGTAAGAACTGAATATATATGTGTAAGAACTGAATATATGCGTAATAACGGAATATATATGCATAAGAACGGAATATATATCTGTAAGAACTGAATATATATGTGTAAGAACTAAATATATATGTGTAAGAACTGAATATATATGCGTAAGAACGGAATATATATGCGTAAGAACGGAATATATATGCGTAAGAACGGAATATATATGCGTAAGAACTTAATATATATACGTAAGAGCTGAAAATATATGCGTAAGAACTGAAAATATGCGTAAGAATGGAATATATATGCGTAAGAACGGCATATATATGTGTAAGAACTGAATATATATGTGTAAGAACTGAATATATATGTGTCAGAACTGAATATATATGCGTAAGAACTGAATATATATGCGTAAGAACTGAATTTATATGTGTAAGAACTGAATATATATGTGTAAGAACTGAATATATATGTGTAAGAACTGAATATATATGTGTAAGAACTGAATATATATGCGTATGAACGGAATATATATGCCTCTAAACTGAATATATATGCGTAAGAACGGAATATATATGCGTAAGAACGGAATATATATGCGTACGAACGGAATATATATGTGTAATAACTGGATATATATGTGTAAGAACGGAATATATATGCGTAAGAACTGAATATATATGCGTAAGAACTGAATATATATGTGTAAGAACTGAATATATATGTGTAAGAACTGAATATATATGTGTAAGAACTGAATATATATGTCTAAGAAATCAATATATATGCGTAAGAACTGAATATATGCGTAAGAACTGAATATAGGCGTAAGAACTGAATATATATGCGTAAGAACGGAATATATATGTGTAAGAACTAAATATATATATGTGTAAGAACTGAATATATATGTATAAGAACTGAATATATATGTGTAAGAACTGAATATATATGTGTAATAACTGAATATATATGCGTAGGAAATTAATATATATGTTTAAGAACTGAATATATATGCGTAAGAACTGAATATATGCGTAAGAACTGAATATATATGTGTAAGAACGGAATATATATATGTATAAGAACTGAATATATATGCGTAAGAACGGA
>JAWPHD010025834.1:7500-12500 GCA_037043455.1 Cyrtodaria siliqua
TGAATTAAAGGACAATATATAGGTTCAGGTTTGTACATTATGTATATGCATGGGCTTGTACTACGGGACAATAGTCAGGGCCAGCTGTGTACATAAGTAATATGTATGGGCTTAAATCCAGATCAGGTTTGTACATTAGATTCATGTATAGGGTTATATTAAGGGAAATAGTCGGGGCCAGGTTTATACATAATGTGTATGTATGGGCTTGTATTATGGAACAATAGTCAGGGTCAGGTTTGTACATAATACGTATGGGCTTTAATTAAGTGACACTATTCAGGTTCAGGTTTGTACATAAATCGTATATACGGGCTTGTATTAAGGTAAAATATCCAAGGTCAGGTATTAGGTACATGCATGGGCTTGTATTAAGGGACAATATCCAGGGTCAGGTTTTCTCCATTTGCTTGTATGTCTGTCTGTATGTCTGTCTTTGTCTTCTTCTCTGTCTGTATGTCTGTCTGTCTGGCACTATGTCTGATTCTCTGTCTGTCTGTCTGTCTGTCTGGGTCTCTGTCTGGCCTGTCTGGGTCTCTGTCTGGGTCTGGGTCTCTGTCTGGGTCTCTGTCTGTCTGTCTGTCTGTCTGCCTGTCTGGCCCTGTCTGTCTGTCTGTCTGGGTCTCTGTCTGGGTCTCTGTCTGGCCTGTCTGGGTCTCTGTCTGGGTCTCTGTCTCGGTCTCTGTCTAGGTCTCTGTCTGTCTGTCTGTCTGTGTGTCTGTCTGTCTGGGTCTCTGTCAGGGTCTCTGTCTGGCCTGTCTGGCTCTCTGTCTGGCTCTCTGTCTGGCCTGTCTGGCCTGTCTGGCCTGTCTGGCCTGTCTGTCTGTCTGTCTGTCTGTCTGTCTGTCTGTCTGTCTGTCTGTCTGTTTTGGCCTGTCTGGGTCTCTGTCTGGGTCTCTGTCTGGGTCTCTGTCTGGGTCTCTGTCTGTCTGTCTGTCTGTCTGTCTGTCTGTCTGTCTGTCTGTCTGTCTGTCTGTCTGTCTGTCTGGCCTGTCTGTCTGTCTGTCTGTCTGTCTGTCTGGCTGTCTCTCTCTCTCTCTCTCTCTCTGTCTTGCTCACTGTCTGGCATGTCTGGGTCTCTGTCTGGGTAACTGTCTGGGTCTCTCTGTCTGTCTGTCTGTCTGTCTGTCTGTCTGTCTGTCTGTCTGTCTGTCTGTCTGTCTGTCTGTCTGTCTGTCTTGCTGTCTTGCTTGCTGGCTGGCTGGCTGGCTGGCTGGCTGGCTCTCTGCCTGGCCAGTCTGGGTCTCTGTCTGCGTGTATTGCTGGAACATAGTCAGGGTTCTACATTAGATATATGTTTGGGATTGTATTACGGGACAATATCCGGGTCAGGTTTGAACATACCTAATATGTATGGGCTTTAATTAAGAAACAATATCCTGGGTCAGGTTTGTGGATAAAATATATATATGGGCCTGTATTAAAGGAGAATATCTAGGGTCAGTTGTGTACATTATGTATATGTATGGGCTTGTATTATGTGACAATAGTTAGAGTCAGGTTTGTACATCTGTCTGGCCCTCTTTCTGGCCTGTCTGGTCACTGTCTGGTCTCTGTCTGGTCTCTGTCTGTCTGTGTGTGTGTCTGTGTGTCTGTGTGTCTGTCTGTCTGTCTGTCTGTCTGTCTGTCTGTCTGTCTGTCTGTCTGTCTGTCTGGCTCTCTGTCTGGGTCTCTGTCTAACCTGTCTGGGTCTCTGTATGACCTGTGTGTCTGTCTGTGTGTCTGTCTGTGTGTCTGTCTGTCTGTCTGTCTGTCTGTCTGTCTGTCTGTCTGTCTGTCTGTCTGTCTGTCTGTCGGTCTGTCTGTCTGTCTGTCTGTCTGTCTGTCTGTCTGTCTGTCTGTCTGTCTGTATTACGGGACAATATCCATTGTCAGGTTTGAACATACCTAATATGTATGGGCTTTAATTAAGAAACAATATCCAGGGGGGTCAGGTTTGTGGATAAAATATATATATATGGGCCTGTATTAAAGGAGAATATCTAGGATCAGGTGTGTACATTATGTATATGTATGGTCTTGTATTATGTGACAATAGTTAGAGTCAGGTTTTTACATAAGGTATATATATGGGCGTGACTTAAAGGACAATATATAGGTTCAGGTTTGTACATTATGTATATGCATGGGCTTGTACTACGGGACAATAGTCAGGGCCAGCTGTGTACATAAGTAATATGTATGGGCTTAAATCCAGATCAGGTTTGTACATTAGATTCATGTATAGGGTTATATTAAGGGAAATAGTCGGGGCCAGGTTTATACATAATGTGTATGTATGGGCTTGTATTATGGAACAATAGTCAGGGTCAGGTTTGTACATAATACGTATGGGCTTTAATTAATTGACACTATTCAGGTTCAGGTTTGTACATAAATCGTATATACGGGCTTGTATTAAGGTAAAATATCCAAGGTCAGGTATTAGGTACATGCATGGGCTTGTATTAAGGGACAATATCCAGGGTCAGGTTTCTCCATTTGCTTGTATGTCTGTCTGTCTTTGTCTTCTTCTCTGTCTGTATGTCTGTCTGTCTGGCACTATGTCTGATTCTCTGTCTGTCTGTCTGTCTGTCTGTCTGGCATGTCTGTCTGTCTGGGTCTCTGTGTGGGTCTCTGTCTGGCCTGTCTGGGTCTCTGTCTGGCCTGTCTGTCTGTCTGTCTGTCTGTCTGTCTGTCTGTCTGTCTGTCTGTCTGTCTGTCTGTCTGTCTGTCTGTCTGTCTGTCTGTTTGTCTGTCTGGCTCTTTGTCTTGCTCACTGTCTGGCCTGTCTGGCTCTTTGTCTGGGTAACTGTCTGGGTCTCTGTCTGGGTCTCAGTCTGTCTGTCTGTCTGTCTGTCTGGGTCTCGGTGTGGTGTCTGTCTGGCCTGTCTGGGTCCCTGTCTGACCTGTCTGTCTGTCTGTCTGTCTGTCTGTCTGTCTGTCTGTCTGTCTGTCTGTCTGTCTGTCTGTCTGTCTGTCTGTCTGTCTGTCTGTCTGTCTGTCTGTCTGTCTGTCTCTCTCTCTCTCTCTCTCTCTCTCTCTCTCTCTCTCTCTCTCTCTCTCTCTCTCTCTCTCTCTCTCTCTCTCTCTCTCTCTCTCTCTCTCTCTCTCTCTCTCTCTCTGCCTGGCCTGTCTGGGTCTTTGTCTGGCTCTCTGCATAGCATGTCTGGGTCTCTTTCTGGCTCTCTGCCTTGCCTGGCTGGGTCTCTGTCTAGCCTGTCTGGCTCTCTGTCTGGCCTGTCTGGCCTGTCTGTCTGTCTGTCTGGGTCTCTGTCTATGTCTCTGTCTGGCCTGTCTGGGTCTCTGTCTGGGTCTCTGTCTCGGACTCTGTCTAGGTCTCTGTCTGTCTGTCTGTCTGTGTGTCTGTCTGTCTGGGTCTCTGTCTGGGTCTCTGTCTGGCCTGTCTGGCTCTCTGTCTGTCTGTCTGGCCTGTCTGTCTGTCTGTCTGTCTGTCTGTCTGTCTGGCTGGCTGTCTGGCTGATTGGATCTCTGGCTGGGTCTCTGTCTGGGTGTCTGTCTGGGTCTGTCTGTCTGTCTGTCTGACTGGCTGGCTGTCTGTCTGGGTCTCTGTCTGTGTCTCTGTCTGTCTGTCAGTCTGTCTGTCTGTCTGTCTGGTTCTTTTTCTGGGTCTCTGTCTGGCCTGTCTGGGTCTCTGTCTGTGTCTCTGTCTGTGTCTCTGTCTGGCGTGTCTGTCTGTCTGTATGTCTTGTCTGTCTGTCTGTATGTCTGTTTGTCTGTCTAGGTCTCTGTCTGGTCTCTGTCTGTCTGTTTGTCTGTCTGTCTGTCTCTCTCTCTGTCTTGCTCACTCTCTGGCCTGTCTGGGTCTCTGTCTATCTGTCTGTCTGGCCTGTCTGTCTGTCTGTCTGTCTGTCTGTCTGTCTGTCTGTCTGGCTGGCTGTCTGGCTGGCTGGATCTTTGGTTGGATCTCTGTCTGGGTGTCTGGGTGTCTGTCTGGGTCTGTCTGACTAGCTGACTGTCTGTCTGGGTCTCTGTCTGGGTCTCTGTCTGTCTGTCTGTCTGTCTGTCTGGTTCTTTGTCTGGGTGTCTGTCTGGCCTGTCCGGGTCTCTGTCTGTGTCTCTGTCTGGCCTGTCTGTCTGTCTGTCTGTCTGTCTGTATGTCTGGTCTGTCTGTGAGCAAGACAGAGAGAGAGAGAGAGAGAGACAGCCAGACAGACAGACAGACAGACAGACAGACAGGCCAGACAGACAGACAGACAGACAGACAGACAGACAGACAGACAGACAGACAGACAGACAGACAGACAGACAGACAGACAGACAGAGACCCAGACAGAGACCCAGACAGAGACCCAGACAGAGACCCAGACAGGCCAAACAGACAGACAGACAGACAGACAGACAGACAGACAGGCCAGACAGGCCAGACAGGCCAGACAGGCCAGACAGAGAGCCAGACAGAGAGCCAGACAGGCCAGACAGAGACCCTGACAGAGACCCAGACAGACAGACACACAGACAGACAGACAGACAGAGACCTAGACAGAGACCGAGACAGAGACCCAGACAGAGACCCAGACAGGCCAGACAGAGACCCAGACAGAGACCCAGACAGACAGACAGACAGGCCAGACAGGCAGACAGACAGACAGACAGACAGAGACCCAGACAGAGACCCAGACCCAGACAGAGACCCAGACAGGCCAGACAGAGACCCAGACAGACAGACAGACAGACAGAGAATCAGACATAGTGCCAGACAGACAGACATACAGACAGAGAAGAAGACAAAGACAGACATACAGACAGACATACAAGCAAATGGAGAAACCTGACCCTGGATATTGTCCCTTAATACAAGCCCATGCATGTACCTAATACCTGACCTTGGATATTTTACCTTAATACAAGCCCGTATATACGATTTATGTACAAACCTGAACCTGAATAGTGTCACTTAATTAAAGCCCATACGTATTATGTACAAACCTGACCCTGACTATTGTTCCATAATACAAGCCCATACATACACATTATGTATAAACCTGGCCCCGACTATT
>JAWPHD010025835.1:0-15082 GCA_037043455.1 Cyrtodaria siliqua
TATCTGTGTGGGTCTCTGTCTGTGTCTCAGTCTTTCTGTCTGTCACTCTGTCTGGCTCTCTGTCATTCTGTGTGTCTGGGTCTCTGTCTGGCTCTCCGTCTGTCTGTCTGGCTTGCTGTCTGGCTTTCCGCCTGGCCTGTCTGGGATTCTGTCTGTCTCTCTGTCTGTCTGGGTCTATGTCTGTCCTGTCGGTCTGGTCTCTGTCTCTCTGTCTGGCTCTCTGTCTAGCCTGTCAGGGTCTCTATCTGGCTCTCTGTCTGTCCGGGTCTCTCTGGCTCTCTGTCTGGCTCTCTGTCTGTCTGTCCTGTCTGGCCTGTCTGGGTCTCTGTCTTGCTCTCTGTCTGTCTGTCTGGCTCTCTATCTGTCTATCTGGGTCTCTGTCTGCCTCTCTGTCTGGCCCTCTGTCTGTCTGTTTGTCTGTCTGGGTTTCTGTCTGGCTCTCTGTCTGTGTGTCTGTCTGGGTCTCTGTCTGGGTCTCTGTCTGGGTCTTTGTCTGTCTGTCTCTCTATCTGTCTGTCTGTCTGTCTGTCTGTCTGTCTGTCTGGGTCTCTGTCTGGCTCTCTGCCTTTCTGTCTGTCTGTCAGGGTCTCTATCTGGGTCTCTGTCTGGCTCTCTGTCTGGATCTCAGTCTGTCTGTCTTGCATGTCTGGGTCTCTGTCTGGCTCTCTGCCTGTCCTTCTGGGTCTCTGTCTGGCTCTCTGTCTTTCTGTCTGTCTGGGTCTCTGTCTGGCTGGCTGGCTTTCTGGCTCTGTGCCTGGCCTGTCTGGAACTCTGTCTGGCTCTCTGTCTGTCTGAGTCTGTGTCTGGCTCTCTGTCTGGCCTGTCGGTCTGGTCTCTGTCTGTCTGTCTAGCTCTCTGGGTCTCTATCTGGCTCTCTGTCTGTCTGTCTGTCTGTCTGTCTGTCATTCTGTCTGGGTCTCTGTATGTCCTGTCTGGTCTCTATCTGGCTCTCTGCTTGGTCTGTCTGGGTCTCTGTCTTGGTCTATGTCTGCCTGGCTCTCTGTCTGGGTCTCTGTCTGGCTCTCTGTCTGTCTGTCTGTATGTCTGGGTCTCTGTCTGGCTCTCTGTCTGTATGGGTCTCTGTCTGGCTCTCTGCCTGGCCAGTATGGGTCTCTGTCTGGGTCTCTGTCTGTCTGTCTTGGTCTTTGTATTTCTGTCTGTCTGTCTGGGTCTCTGTCTGGGTCTCTGTCTGGCCTGTCTGGATCTCTGTCTGTCTGTCTGTCTGTCTGTATGGGTCTCTATCTGGCTCTCTGTCTGTCTGTCTGTCTGTCTGTCTGTCTGGCTCTCTGTCTGTGTCTCTGTCTGGCTCTGTCTGTCTGTCTGTCTGTCTGGGTCTCTGTCTGGTTCTCTGTCTGTCTGTCTGGCTCTCTGTCTGGCTTTCTGCCTGGCCTGTCTGGGTCTCTGTCTGGGTCTCTGTCTGTCTGTCTGTCTGGGTCTTTGTGTGTCTGTCTGTCTGTCTGGGTCTCTGTCTGGCTCTCTGTCTGGCCTGTCTGTGTCTTCATCTGGCTCTCCGTCTGTCTGTCTGTCTGTCTGGGTCTATGTCTGTCTGTCTGTCTGTCTGTCTGTCTGTCTGTCTGTCTGGGTCTCTCTCTCTCTGTCTGTCTGTCTGTCTCTCTGGTCTCTGTCTGGCCTGTCTGTCTGGTCTCTGTCTGTCTGTCTGTCTGTCTCTCTGCCTGGCCTGTCTGGGTCTCTGTCTGGCTCTCTGTCTTTCTGTCTGGCTCTCTGTCTGGGTCTCTGTGTGGCTCTGTCTGTCTGTCTGTCTTGGTCTTTGTCTGGCTCTCTGTCTGTCTGTCTGGGTCTCTGTCTGGCTCTCTGCCTGGCCTGTCTGGGTCTCTGTCTGGGTCTCTGTCTGTCTGTCTGGGTCTTTGTGTGTCTGTCTGTCTGTCTCTGTCTCTGTCTGGGTCTCTGTCTGGCTCTCTGTCTGTCTGTCTGTCTGTCTGTCTGTCTGGCTCTCTGTCTGTCTGTCTGTCGGTCTGTCTGTCTGTCTGTCCATCCGTCTGTCTGTCTGTCTGTCAGTCTGTCTGTCTGTCTGTCTGTCTGTCTGTATGTCTGTCTGTCTGTCTGTCTGTCTGTCTGTCTGTCTGTCTGTCTGTCTGTCTGTCTGTCTGTCTGTCTGTCTGTCTGTCTGTCTGTCTGTCTGTCTGTCTGTCTGTCTGTCTGTCTGTCTGGTCTCTGTCTGGCTCTCTGTCTGGCCTGTCTGGGTCTAGGTCTGGCTCTCTGTTTGTCTGTCTGTCTGTCTGGGTCTCTTTCTGTCTGTCTGTCTGTCTGGGTCTTTGTCTGGCTCTCTGTCAGGCCTGTCTGTCTGGTCTCTGTCTGTCTGTTTGTCTGTCTGTCTGGCTCTCTGCCTGGCCTATCTGGGTCTCTGTATGGCTCCCTGTCTGTCTCTCTGTATGTCTGGCTCTCTGTCTGGCTCTCTGTCTGTTTGTCTGTCTGGGTTTCTGTCTGGCTCTCTGTCTGTCTGTCTGGGTCTCAGTCTGGCTCTCTGTCTGGCCTTTCTGGGTCTCTGTCTGTCTCTCTGTCTGTCTGTCTGGGTCTCTGTCTGGCTCTGTGTCTGTCTGTCTGTCTATCAGTCAGGGTCTCTGTCTGGGTCTCTGTCTGGGTCTCAGTCTTTCTGTATGTCTCTCTGTCTGGCTCTCTGTCATTGTTTGTGTCTGGGTCTCTGTCTGGCTCACCGTCTGTCTGTCTGGCTTGCTGTCTGGCTTTCTGCCTGGCCTGTCTGGGATTCTGTCTGGCTCTCTGTCTGTCTGGGTCTATGTCTGGCCTGTCGGTCTCGTCTCTGTCTCTCTGTCTGGCTCTCTGTCTGGCCTGTCTGGGTCTCTATCTGGCTCTCTGTCTGTCTGTCTGTCTGGCTCTCTGTCTGGCTCTCTGTCTGTCCTGTCTGGCCTTTCTGGGTCTCTGTCTGGCTATATGTCTGTCTGTCTGTCTGTCTGGGTCTCTGTCTGGGTCTCTGTCTTTCTGTCTGTTCCGGTCTCTGTCTTGGTCTCTGTCTGTCTGTCTGTCTGGCTCTCTGCCTGGCCTGTCTGGGACTCTGTCTGGCTCTCTGTCTGTCTGTCTGGGTCTCTTTCTGGCTCTCTGTCTGGGTCTCTGTCAGTCTGTGTCTCTGTCTGGCTCTCTCTCTGAGTCTCTGTCTGGCTGTATGTCTGTCTGTCTGTCTGTCTGAGTCTCTGGCTCTCTGTCTGGCCTGTTTGGGTCTCTGTCTGGCTCTCTGGCTCTCTGTCAGTCTGTCTGGGTCTCTGTCTGGCTCTCTGTCTGTCCTGTCTGTCTGGTCTCTGTCTGGTCTGGCTCACTGACTGGCCTGTCTGTCTGGTCTCCGTCTGGCCTGTCTGTCTGGTCTCTGTCTGTATGTCTGTCTGTCTGTCTGTCTGTCTCTCTGCCTGGCCTGTCTGGGTATCTGTCTGTTTGTCTGTCTGTCTGTCTGTGTCTCTGTCTGGGTCTCTGTCTGGCCTGTATGGCCTGTCTGGGTCTCTGACTGGCTCTCTGTCTGTCTGTCTGGGTCTCTGTCTGGGTCTCTGTCTGTCTGTCTGTCTGGGTCTCTGTCTGACTCTCTGTCTGGCCTGTCTGTCTGTCTGTCTGTCTGTCTGTTTCTCTGTCTGGCTCTCTGTCTGTCTGTCTGTCTGTCTGTCTGTCTGTCTGTCTGTCTGTCTGTCTCTCTGTCTGTGTCTCTGTCTGTCTGGGTCTCTGTCTGTCTGTCTGTCTGTCTGTCCGTCTGTCTGTTTGTATGTCTGTCTGTCTGTCTGGCTCTCTGTCTGTATGGGTCTCTGTCTGGCTCTCCGTCTGTCTGTGTCTCTGTCTGCTCTCTGTCTGGACTGTCTGGGAGGGAGTCTGTCTGTCTGTCTGTCTGGTCTGTCTGTCTGTCTGTCTGTCGGTCTGTCTGTCTGTCTGTCTGTCTGTCTGTCTGTCTGTCTGGCCTGTATGTCTGGTCTCTGTCTGTCTGTCTGTCTGTCTGTCTCTCTGTCTGTCTGTCTGTCTGGCTCTCTGTCTGGGTCTCTGTCTCGGTCTCTGGGTCTCTGTCTGTCTGTCTGTCTGTCTGCCTGGCCTGTTTGGGTCTCTGTCTGGCTCTCTGTCTGTCTGTCTGTCTGTCTGTCTGTCTGTCTGTCTGGGTCTCTGTCTGGCTCTCTGTCTGTCTTTCTGTCTGGCTCTCTGTCTGGCTCTCTGTCTGTCTGACTATCTGTCTGTCTGGCTCTCTGTCTGTATGGGTCTCTGTCTGGCTCTCTGTCTGGCCTGTCTGTCTGTCTGTCTGTCTGTCTGTCTGTCTGTCTGTCTGTCTGTCTGTCTGGCTCTCTGTCTGGCCTGTCTGGGTCTCTGTCTGGGTCTCTGTCAGGCCTGTCTGGGTCTCTGTCTGGGTCTCTGTCTTTCTGGTCTCTGTCTGTCTGTCTGTCTGTCTGTCTGTCTGTCTGTCTGTCTGTCTGTCTGTCTGTCTGTCTGTCAGTCTGTCTGTCTGCCTGCCTGTCTGTCTGTCTGTCTGTCTGTCTGCCTGGCCTGTCTGGGTCTCTGCCTTGGTCTCTGTCTGGGTCTCTGTCTGTCTGGGTCTCTGTCTGGCTCTCTGTCTAGCCTGTCTTGCCTGTCTGGGCATCTGTCTTGCTCTCTGTCTGTCTGTCTGTCTGTCTGTCTGGGTCTCTGTCTGTATGTCTGTCTTGGTCTCTGTCTGGCTCTCTGTCTGGTCTCTGTCTGTCTGTCTGTCTGACTGTCTGGCTCTCTGCCTGGCGTGTCTGGCTCTCTGTCTGGCTCTCTGTCTGGCTCTCTGTCTGTCTGTCTCTCTGGGTCTCTGTAAGCCTTACAATATATATGCCCAACACATTGCTACGTTTTGATTGGTAATATCAATTAATGAAAAAGTCCTTGGAATAATAAAAGACAATTAATAGTTAACATTTAAATTATAGTTAATAGTATTACTTTAAATTACAATATTGAATTTAGTTAAAACAACAACAGCAACACAAAAAAACTCGCTTACATATAAGGATCAGTACCCAGGATATCGAGATAGTGCACAGTTGAATACTCACACAACTATATTTTATATAATGATACTACTACAATAATATGTTTTCTTGATAGTACTTTGTTCGAATTAAGGGTGTACATTAGTAAAACAAACAACTCAAAATTAACATTATAAGCCATTTAAACCCTGGAAAGGGAGGTGAGTGCATGAACTTCAGTCATGAATTTTTTTTATCGTATCTTAAAATTTGTTTTCTCTTTGACAGTGCAGCTGCTTTGGTTATTTAGTAAACTTATGGATACATTCCGAGGTGATTCTAATTAGGTAATCGCACCATCCGTCCGTCCGTCTGTCCATCAGTCCGCAGTTCGTGTCCGGACTGTACCTTCAAAACCCCTGCATGGATTTTTAAATAACTTGGCACAAATGATCACCATAACATGATGATGTGTCGCGCGCAAAACCCAGGTCCGTACCTCAAAGGTCAAGGTCACACTTGCAGTTCATAAGTCAAAAACAGGTACGCAAATTCGTGTCCGGACCGTAACGTCAAAACCCCTGCAGGGATTTTTTTAAATAACTTGGCACAAGTGATCACCATAACAAGACGATGTGTCGTGCGCAAAACCCAGGTCCGTATCTTAAAGGATAAGGTCACACTTGCAGTTCATATGTCAAAAACAGCTAAGCAATTTCGTGTCCGGACCGTAACGTCACAACACTTGCAGAGATTTTGACAACTTGGCACAAGTAATCACCATATCAAGACGATAGATTGCGCGCAATACCCAGGTCCGTACCCCAAAGGTCAATGTCACACTTACAGCTCATAGGTAAACAAGAGGCCCAAGAGGGCCTGTGGACGCTCTACTGGCTCTAGATAAAGTTTATGTATAAGGGGCCATAACTCTTTCAAATATCGTTCAACCAGAACATGGTGAAGATATACGCAACTAGGCTTGGTACTGATTGTCCCTGACAAGTTTCGCTGAAATCCAGCCAGAGGTTCAGGAGAACTAGTCTGTACAAAGTTAGTGTATTAAAACCTTTAACTCTTTCATAACTCTGCCAAAATTCATTCAACCAAAATACGGCAATGACAGGTTCAACTAGGCTTGGTACTGATCATCCCCATCAAGTTTCGTTGAAATGCAGCAAGGAGTTCAGAAGAGACTAATCTGGACAACGTTTGGCTATTAAAACCTTTAAAGGGCCATAACTCTGCCAAAAATCATTCAAACCAAATATGGCGACGATATGCACAACTAGGCTTGATACTGATCATCCTTTTCAAGTTTCGTTAAAATCCAGTCAGGGGTTCAGGAGAACTAGCCCGGAAAATGTTTGGGTATCAAAAACCTTTAAAGGGCCATAACTCCATCAAAAATCTGTTAACCGGAATGCCACGATGATATGCACAACTATGCTTGCTGCTGATCATCCCTGTAAAGTTTCGTTGAAATGTGGGGAGGCGTTCAGGAGAACTAGTACAGACAAAGTTTGTTTTTTAAAACCTTTAAAGGGACATAACTCCGCCAAAATCATTCAACCAAAACACGGTGACGACATGTACAACTAGGATTGGTACTGATCATCCTTGAAAAGTTTCACTGAAATCTGGCCAAAAGAAGGCCCTTTTTTCTTAATGAGTCCAAAATATAGCCTATTTCAGAAAATCAAGGGCCATAACTCCGGTGTAAATGGTCCAATCTGTCTGGTATTGAAATTTGTTGGAGCTTTCATTGATAGTAACAATCTGGTAAAATTTGGTAAAGATCGAATGAAAAATGAAAGCCCTATCGTATTAACGAGGCAAAATATAGCATATTTAACTAAATCAAGGGCCATAACTCCGCTGTTCTGGTGCAATCTGGTTGGTTTTCGAATTTGTCCGAGCTTTTATTATATTAACAATCTGGTAAAGTTTGGTAAAGATCGGACGAAAAACGAAGGCTCTATCGTAATATAGCATTTTTAACTAAATCAGGGGCCATAACTATTGTTGTTGCTGGTCCGATCTGGCTGGTTTTCGAACTTGTCCAAACTTTCATTGATATTAACAATCTGGTAACGTTTGGTAAAGATCGGATGAAAAATGAAGACCCTATCGTCTTAACGAGGCAATATAGCCTTTTAAACTAAATCAAGGGCCATAACTCCGCTGTTACTAGTCCGATATGGCTGGTTTTCAAACTTGTCCGAGCTTTCATTGATATTAACAATGTGGTTAAGTTTGGTAAAGATAGGATGAAAAATGAAGGTCCTATCATCTTAACAAGGCAAAATATAGCATTTTGAACTAAATAAAGGGCCATAACTCCGCTGTTACTCGTCTGATATGAATGGTTTTCGAACTTGTCCGAGCTTTCATTGATATTAACAATCTGATAAAGTTTGGTATAGATCGGATGAACAATGAATCTCCTATCGTCTTAACGAGGCAAAATATAGCATTTTTAACTAAATCAAGGGCCTTAACTCCGCTGTTACTGGTCCGATATGGCTGGTTTTCGAACTTGTTCGAGCTTTCAACAACATTAACAATTTGATAAAGTTTGGTAAAGATCGGATGAACATTGAAGCCCCCATCGTCTTAACGAGGCAAAATATAGCATTTTTAACTAAATCAAGGGCCTTAACTTCGCTGTTACTGGTCTGATATGGCTGGTTTTCGAACTTGTCCGAGCTTTCATTGATATTAACAATATGGTAGAGTTTGATAAAGATAGGATTAAAAATGAAGGCCCTATCGTCTTAACGAGGCAAAATATAGCATTTTTAACTAAATCAAGGGCCATAGCTCCGCTGATACTGGTCCGATCTGGCTGGTTTTCGAACTTGTCCGAGCTTTCATTGATATTAACAATCTATTAAAGTTTGGTAAAGATCGGATAAGAAAATGAAGGCCCTATCGTCTTAACGAGACACAAGTTTACAGACGACGGACGGACGGACGACGGACAACACACCATCCCATAAGCTCTGCTGGCCCTTGGCCAGTAGAGGTAAAAACAGATACGCATTTTCGTGTCCGGACCCTAACGTCACAACACCTGCAGGGATTTTTAAATAACTTGGCACACGTGATCACCATAACAAGACGATGTGTCGCGCCTAAAACCCAGGTCCGTATCTTAAAGGTCAAGGTCACACTTGCAGTTCATAGGTCAAAACAGGTACGCAATTTCGTATCCGGACCGTAACGTCACAATCCCTGCAGGGATTTTTAAATAACTTGGCACAAGTGATCACCATAACAAGACGGTGTCGCGCGCAAAACCCTGGTCTTCAAGGTCAAGGTCACACGTTAAGGTCAAAAGTCAAATCATGTCCGGTAAATAACTCATTCATTCATGGACGGATTTTCAAATAACTAGGCACAAGTGCTCACCAAAACAAGATGATGTGTCGCGCACAAAATCAAGGTCTGTGGCCCTAAGGTCAAGGTTATAAGTGCTCACCACAAAAAGATGTGTCGCGCACAAAATCAAGGTCCGTGGCCCTAAGGTCAAGGACACACTTAGAGGTCAAATTGTGCTGGTCAATAACTTTTGCATGCCTGAACGGATTTGAAAATAACTTGGCATAAGTGCTCACCACAACCAAATGACGTGTCGCACACAAAATCCAGGTCCGTGCTCAAGGTCAAGGTCATACTTAGAGATCAAAGGCCACTTCGGGGGCATTTGTCACTTACAGTGATATTTCTTGTTATAGATATTTCCAAAAACATTTAAGTGTATCGTTTACTATTGTTTCTGTGTGTTGACTTTATTGTTAAAGATTGCCTTTCGATGGGATATACTTTTATTTAAACCGAATTCTCAAGAAGGTTTACTAGTGAGGTTCGTGTCCGGTTAATAACTCTGAAATTAATGGACGGATTTTCAAATCATTTGGCACAAGTGCTCACCACAATAACACGACGCGTCATGCACAAAACCCAAGTCCGTGGCTCCAAGGTCAATGCCACACTAAGAGGTCAAAGGTCAAATCATGTCCGGTAAGTAACTCTGGCATTCTTGGACGGATTTTCAAATAACTTGGCACAAGTACTCACCACAACAAGATGATGTGTAGCGCACACAATCCAGGTATGTGGCCCAAAGTCAAGCTCACTTAGAGGTGAAAGGTCAAATCGTGTCCGGTCAGTAACTTTTGCTTTCCTGGACGGATTTTCAAATAACTTGTTACAAGTGCTCACCACAACCAGACAACGTGTCGGGCACCAAACCCAGGTGCGTGGCTCCAAGGTCAAGGTCACACTTAGAGGTCAAAGGTCACTTCTGGGCATTTGTCACTTACAGTAACATTTCTTGTTTGGTTTGTTATACAGTGTTAACCTACGGTGCAACTGCCTTCGAGTTCTGCGGTTTATACACTACTCAACTTTAATAATAGGTCATCCAGGTTTTTTGAAAATAACATGAATATTTAAAACTGGAAATCAACGAAACACATACCAATATTTTGTTTTATTTTTATTTGTTAAATGATGCCAGTTAAAATCCCAAATGAAAATCTGAATTATTAAAAAATATATAATTCTTTGAAAAGTGACCGATTATACAAGTTGAGTAGTGTATACGACTTTTTTCCTCATATTACGTCTATATAGATGCTGACAATGCTACTGACAAAGCGAAAGTCGATGTGTTTTATCCAACACTTCATGTGAATACCAATTGGTCCATAAATTGTTTGCCATGACAATGCAGTGGTCTCCTTTGTGGTTTTAGTGGGTGGATTGATCAATTATGCGACTTGTAACCATCGTTGAAATAGACATTTACTTACGATAACAGTTTCAATTAATTTAAGTCTTTATAATGTAATACTTCATCTTAGACTTATTAGAGAACCATAAGCTTATGCTGCTACATGCAAAATATTAGACGTCTATCTCTGGTACTTTCAGAGAAGATAGTTTTTAAGATGTTTATATATAACTCTATGTAAATATGTGACCCCTGGGGTGTGGCCAAACATGACCCCAGGGTCACCATTTTAGCAAATTTGGTAGAGTATTGAAAGCTTTTACTACATGCAAAATATTACACGTCTAGCTCTTAAAGTTCCAGAAAAGGTTTGTTTTTAAAAAATTATCCTATATAACTCTATGTAAATATGTGGGCTCTTGGGCGGGGCCAGATATGACCGCAGGGTTATTATTTTGTTTTTGGAGCAGGCCATAAGCTTATACCATATGCAAAATATTAGACCTCAAGCACTTAAGGTTTCAGAGAAAACGATTTTTAAAGAAACCTGATTTTTATTTAAAAGGGGAAGATAATTTTAATAACAGGAAACAGCTACCCTGTTAGCACTGTTACATGTATCATGTTTTTCTTTCTCTACAATGTACTGCATAACATGGTACCAGTTAGAATTTGCCACCTGAGATGGTAGCGAAACATTGTCTGGCTCATGGTCTAAAACTGTTCAGTACTATTCAGTATTCTCAGCATTTGAACACCAGCATTTCGAGAAATGTGAGGGCTTCGTTCCAGGTTCTTTGAAAAATAAAATGAAACACTGCGTGAAAAGTACAGAGGGGGTGAGGGTAAGAAATGCCAAATTCACCGTTTTAACATTCCTAGAGTCACACTTGTATCAATCTCAATAAATATATATAATTACCTTTCCTGTTTTCTTGGACTGGGACTTTGACATTATGTATCAACTTAACCACCTGTGCAATTTAGCTTTGTATATATATTTATAACCAAATGCTTGTACAATTATTGTACTAACTGCATTTTAAACCGATTAACAACCTATTTATTTATTATTATTAATGTATTTTCATTATGGGTACTATGAATATGAAAACTTCACCAAAACTATAGCGTATATTTACGAACTAGTATGTATTATGTTTCTTCATACATGTGATTCATTATTTCTAATAAATATCACCTACAAATCTTTCTCTTTTCCTAAATAAGACTTGATCAAATTGTTGAGACGATATGACCAACAGGCTGTTGAAATCTGTAAGCTCGGACATGTTCGTAAACCAGCTGGATCGGATTGGTAACGCCAGAGTTATGACCCTTGCTATTTTAAACATTCTTTATGTTGCTTTGTTAAATTTTAGCTACTTCATTTTTCATCCGATCTTTACACCAAGCAGTGTTTTTGGCCGCTCGTGAATCTTATGAATTGTCCATTGAAAATCCCTAGTCACGTGCGTCAAAATTCACTATATCTCATAAATCAATATTTTTACCGGAACATATACACATGCAGTTTAAGTGTATGTCGTACATCAACTACTTTATCCCCGAATAAGTAATGTGTTTTTGTATCATGTTCAATGTACCACATGTATAATGTACAGCTTTAGGCGCACTTTATACCATATGAACCTTTTATCACTGAACACGTGTAACGTTTTAATATGGATTTAGTAGCTTTAAGTAGTGTTAGGGGAGGAGAGAGTGAGAAGAAATATTTTAATGCTGATACTTTTACTAGTTATATTGGTTCATTTCTCTGAACTCAAACCTGCAACCACGTGTGAGAATATCAAAATGTCCACGGCTTGGCCTAGTGGTAAAGCGCCTGCCTCACATGCGGAGGTCGTGGGTTCAATTCCCGACTGTACCTAGGACTTCATAAAAACGGTCAAAGTATATATCTTCTTTGCTTGATTTTCAGCATATAAAGGGTATTTCTAAGACTATGGCTGGTAGGCCCGATATTTGTATAATGTGACTGGGTGGGGTACGGCGTGATATTCCAGTGTGGCAACACTATAACGTTGAGCATTGAGCTTACTGCTACAAGCAGACACCGTCGTGATACACCTATTAATGTTCCCCATCCCCATCGGAGGGGGAGGGTGGGGCTGCGAGCACAACCCGTGGAGTAGAGAGAAAGTAAATCTCCGGGGGTATTGAATTAGACAGATCCCGTACCAACATTGGGATATGTTATTTCGATATAAACTCCAACCTCATAGGGAATTATACATAAATATTGACCTCATGATGGGAAATTAGATTTGTACATTTTTACAATTTCTCATTTCGCTCATTTGCCCGCCTCGCACCCCCACCCGGTCGGGAAAACCATTGATAAGTGCATGATAGAACTGAAAGATTGTTAAAAGCGACGTTTAACCCCAAGTCCCACACATACCCCCCCCCACCCCTATCACCAGCATTGCGTTGTAAACCATCTCGCCTCTCACCGCTGCGGGTTCGTCTCACCGCTGCGGGTTCGAATCCCACTGGGAGCTCAACTTGTGAGGAAGTGTCTATTCTTACGGATGGCGAGAGATGTACAGTACTGGTTCTACCAAGGAAAAGTGGATGGACTGCCTCCACCACAAAAAATTGACCGTCATATATAACCTTGAAATTGAAGTAATACATCATACAAACAAATAAATCTTTGCGTCAAACGGATGATTTCTAAAATAAATGTGTTACGCTAATGTAGAAACAAAACATTTTAAGAATAGTACAATAGAGTGTATTAAAGGAACACACGAAAATATTTTTAAAAATAGTACACGAGACCGTATCAAATGAACACAGGGTAAACTTGAAGATTTTATCAAGCATTAAAATAAACGTCTCGATTATTAATCCGGTGGGATCGACCATCATTCTGAGTCTTGACCATCATTCTGAGTCTTACAGATTTGAGTTATGAAAATTCGTCAAGTAGTTTTAGAGGAGTAGTCGCAAGTTTTTACTATACAACTCTATGTAAACAAAGATGGCCTCTGGCAGCCATGTTTAATGTCGAATCAATATGATTTTCGACAAGGACCAACATCATGTCATGCTGATAATTTTAGAAAAGGTCCCATATCAATATCACTTATAGTTTTCAAGAAGTAGTTGCTTTAATCTTTCTGTTTTAAAAAAAATATTTTTAGCTTTGGTGGCCATCTTGGATTTCACATCAACATGCTGTTTTGCTAGGATCAACTGGACTTCATGGGCAACAATTCTGTAAAGTTTCATGAAAATCCATCCAGTAGTTTCAGAGGAGTTGTCACTACAAACAAAAGATTACGGACAGACGGATGACGGACACTGCACCATGGCATAACAAGAGGTCAATGACCTTGAAGCTCTACTGTTAGATTTTGATAGCCAGATTAGTGATGGGAAATATGTTGTAGGATGAGCGTAGGTGTTATACTTTGGGGAAATCTTGCAGAAACATTTTTATTTTAAATTTTGATTTACAACCTGCTGACTTCATTGTTTCTGAAAAGCAAATGCAAATCAAATCAACATCCCCAACTTTTCTTTTTATCTTTTCCGCCTGTGTGTCAGTTTGCTTGCACTATCAAATAAAAGTACAGTTCTCACTCCCAGATCAAACAGGCCGTTAATAATATTAGGTCACTTTAGCATAATTTTCGACAAGGATCAACATCATGTCAAACTGATCATTTTAGAAAAAGTCCATATCAATATCATTTATAGTTTTCAAGAAGAAGTCGCTACAAACTTGTATTTTGAAACAATTTTCAGCCATGGTGGCCATCTTGAATTTCCGGCCGACCTGAAGTTTTGCTAGGATCAATTAGACATCAAGAGCAAACATTTGTGTGAATTTTCGTGGAAATCCGTTGAGTAGTTTCAGAGGAGTAGTCGCTACAAGTTTTCATTATATAACTTTATGTAAACAAAGATGGCCGCTGGCAGCCATGTTTAATGTCGAATCAAAAATATTTCGACAAGGATAAACGTCATTCCATACTGATCATTTTAGAAAATGTCCTATATCAATATCACTTTTAATTTTCAAGTACTCGCTACAAACTTGTTTTTTGAAAATCTATTTTTAGCCATGGCGGCCATCTTGAATTTCCAACCAACCTGAAATGCTGCTTGGATCATTTAGACATCAAGAGCAACATTTCTGTGAAGTTTCATGGAAATCCGTCAAGTTGTTTCAGAGGGGTATTCGCAACAAATTTTTACTAAATAACTCTAAGTAAACAAAGATGCAGCCATTTTTAAGTCGAATCAAAACGATTTTCGACAAGGATCAACATCATGTCATGCTGATCATTTTAGAAAAAGTCCCATATCAATATCACTTATAGTTTTCAAGAAGTAGTCGCTACAAACTTGTTTTTTAAAAATCTAATTTTAGATTTGGTGGCCATCTTGGATTTCACATCAACAATAATTTTTGCTAGGATCAACTAGACTTCATGGGCAACATTTCTGTAAAGTTTCATGAAAATCCATTTAGTAGTTTCAGAGAAGTAGTCGCTACAAAAAAAAAAGTTAACGGACGGACAGACGCGGCACCACGGCATAAGCTCTGCTGATCTATGATCAGAAGAGCTAAAAATCAAGGCAATAACGCCGCTGTTAATGGTCCGATCTAGCTGGTTTTCGAACTTGTCCGCTGAAAATAATAATAATATAAAACAAGAGGTCAATGACCTTGAAGCACTACTGATTGATTTTGATTTCAGGAAGTAGTCGCTACAGATTTGTTTTTCGAAAAATTATTTTTAGCTGTGGCGGCCATCTTGAATTTTCGGCCGACCTGAAATTTTCCTAGGATCAATTAGACACCAAGAGCAACATTTCTGTGAAGTTTCATGAAAATCTGTCACGTAGTTTCAGAGGAGTAATCGCTACAAGTTTTCTATGTAAACAAAGATGGCCACTGGCAGCCATGTTTACCGTCGAATCAAAACGATTTTTGACAAGGACCAACATCATGTCATGCTGATCATTTTAGAAAAAGTCCCATATCAATATCACTTATAGTTTTCAAGAAGTAGTCGCTACAAACTTCTATTTTGAAAATATATTTATAGCCAGGGCGGCCATCTTGAATTTCCGGCCGACCTGAAATTTTGCTAGGATCAATAAGACATCAAGAGCAACATTCCTGTGAAGTTTCATGACAATCCGTCAAGTAGTTTCAGAAGAGTAGTCGCTACAAGTTTTCATTATATAACTCTATGTAAACAAAGATGGCCGCTGGCAGCCATGTTTAACGTCGAATCAAAACGATTTTCGACAAGGACCAACATCATGTCATGCTGATCATTTTAGCAAAAGTCCCATATCAATATCACTTATAGTTTTCAAGAAGTAGTCGCTACAAACTTCTATTTTGAAAATTTATTTATAGCCA
>JAWPHD010025836.1:0-15079 GCA_037043455.1 Cyrtodaria siliqua
GTATGTATAGTCATGATAATGCTCGTTACAACCAGGTATGTATAGACATGATAATGCTCGTTACAACCAGTATGTATAGTTATGATAATGCTCGTTACAACCAGGTATGTATAGTCATGATAATGCTCGTTACAACCAGGTATGTATAGTCATGATAATGCTCGTTACAACCAGGTATGTATAGTCATGATAATGCCCGTTACAACCAGGTATGTATAGTCATGATAATGCTCGTTACAACCAGGTATGTATAGTCATGATAATGCTCGTTACAAACCAGGTATGTATAGTCATGATAATGCTCGTTACAACCAGGTATGTTTAGTCATGATAATGCTCGTTCAACCAGTATGTATAGTTATGATAATGCTCGTTACAACCAGGTATGTATAGTCATGATAATGCTCGTTACAACCAGGTATGTATAGTCATGATAATGCCCGTTACAACCAGGTATGTATAGTCATGATAATGCTCGTTACAACCAGGTATGTTTAGTCATGATAATGCTCGTTACAACCAGGTATGTTTAGTCATGATAATGCTCGTTACAACCAGGTATGTTTAGTCATGATAATGCTCGTTGACAACCAGGTATGTATATTCATGATAATGCTCGTTACAACCATTATGTATAGTTATGATAATGCTCGTTACAACCAGGTATGTATAGTCATGATAATGCTAGTTACAACCAGGTATATATCGTCATGATATTGTTCGTTACAACCAGGCATGTAAAGACATGATAATGTTTTTTCTAACCAGGTATGTTTAGTCATATTAATGCTCGTTACAACCAGGTATGTATATTCATGATAATGTTCGTTACAACCAGGTATGTATATTCATGATAATGCTCGTTACAACCAGGTATGTATAGTTATGATAATGCTCGTTACAACCAGGTATGTATAGTTATGATAATGCTCGTTACAACCAGGTATGTTAGTCATCATAATGCTAGTTACAACCAGGTATATATCGTCATGATATTGTTCGTTACACCAGGCATGTAAAGACATGATAATGTTTTTCTAACCAGGTATGTTTAGTCATATTAATGCTCGTTACAACCAGTGTATGTATATTCATGATAATGTTCGTTACAACCAGGTATGTATATCATGATAATGCTCGTTACAACCAGGTATGTATAGTTATGATAATGCTCGTTACAACCAGGTATGTATAGTTATGATAATGCTCGTTACAACCAGGTATGTTTAGTCATCATAATGCTAGTTACAACCAGGTATATATCGTCATGATATTGTTCGTTACAACCAGGCATGTAAAGACATGATAATGTTTTTCTAACCAGGTATGTTTAGTCATATTAATGCTCGTTACAACAGGTATGTATATTCGTGATAATGCCCGTTACAACCAGGTTTGTATCGTCATGATAATGTTCGTTACAACCAAGTATGTATAGTCATGAAAATGCTCGTTACAACCAGATATGTATCGTCATGATACTGTTCGTTACAACCAGGTATGTATATTCATGATAATGCTCGTTACAACCAGGTATGTATAGTCATGATAATGCTCGTTATAACTAGGTATGTAGAGATATGATAATGCTCGTTGCAATGAGGTATGTATTGTAATGATAATGCTCGTACGACCCGGTATGTATTGTAATGAAATGCCTGTTACAACCAGGTATGTATAGTCATGATAATGCTCTTACAACCAAGTTTGTAAAGTCATGATATTGCTCGTTACTACCAGGTATGTAGAGATATGATAATGCTCGTTGCAACCAGGTATGTAATGTAATGATAATGCTCGTTACGACCCGGTATGTATTGTAATCATAATGGTTGTTACAACAGGTATGTATAGTCATGATAATGCTCGTTACAACCAGGTATGTATAGTCATGACCTTATCCATAATTTGCTGGTTATTTTTAAGTATATCTAAGTTATTTATTTTAGATAAGTTTTTTTCCAGGCAGTTGAATTTAGAAATAGGGATTGGAGGTTAAAAAGGCCAAAAGCTATAAAAATACGTCTATGTGAAATGCAATAGTGGTATATGACCATGTGCGTGGAATATACATGTCTTGTATCTGAAACGAACGAATTCTTACAGAAGTGATATTTATTTCTCACCAAATGAACCTTTTAAAGGGACACATGACACATCTTAAAGTTGTCATCAGACATTAAAATTAGCATTTATTGTATTAATCCAGTAGCATTTTGTCTTCAGAACTGTTTAAAATGAACTAGAAAAACGAGATTTGATATTTCTTCGTAATTTTGCCATAGGTTTAAATAGATTATTGGTGCAATAAAATCAAATGTTGGTAATATGCAAAACAATTTGCTGTAACTATTTTATAATTAATATCAATAAGTTATGTAGAAAAACTAACGGAAGCCGCGAGTTTTAAAAAAGACATTACGCATCTAAACTAGCTCAGGACTTAGGCAGATTGATATGCAGGATAAATTGATAATGTTATAATAATATAATATTTGTTTATTAAATTGTATTATGAAGCAAAAACTACTTACTCGTATACTTGGATCCTTGAACTTATATTCCTAGTGAATTTGGTTTAAACCTGTATAGTAGAAACAGTTCATCATCTTAACCACTTAATATTAATTTCATATACAGTTCTTAATAATAAATAAAGAAGTCAACAGATCATCACTTGCTAATATTTACTTTGTATAAGAAGACGGCGTGCAGATGTTGGCCAATGAAATATATTGCATTGATTTCGTCCTTTCTTTTGATATTAAATAAACTCAGACATCTTTACCAGAACGATATGTATGGCTAAATAAAAATGTACTCATATAATTAATTGATAACGTGCATATACTATAATTTTGATATAACGTACTTCAAATTAAATCTTGCAGGCCAGAGAAACTCTCATTTCTGTAATTTATGCAATTATTACTGCAATAAATTCATAGACAATCAGGTTTATAAAAAAGAGATATAATCCTCAAAGATAATCCGCTGTACACTTACTGTTATCAAACCTCCATGATTATGGTTCGGATATTTACTGTTATTAAACCTCCAATATAGTCCGCAGTACCTTTACTGTTATCAACCCTCCCATATAGTCAGCAGTACAGTTACTGTTATCAACTCTCCAATCTAGTTCGTAGTACATTTACTGTTATCAGCCCTTCTAGATTGACTGTAGTACATTTACTGTTATCAATTCCCCAATCTAGTCCGTAGTACATTTACTGTTATCAACTCCCCAATCTAGTCCGTAGTACATTTACTGTTATCAACCCTTCAACCGCTCCAATATAGTCAGCAGTACCTTTACCGTTATCAACCTTCCAATCTAGTATGTAGTACTTTTACTGATACTAACGCTCCAATGTAGTCCATAGTACGGTTACTGTTATCAACCTATAATCTAGTATGTAGTACCTTTACTGATACTAACGCTCCAATATAGTCAGCAGTACCATTACTGTTATCAACGTTTCCATATGTCCACAGTGACTTTACTGTAATCATGGTTCATAACAGAAATAATGAATCTCTTGTGTATACCCCAGCACAGGAGAACAACACTAAATGTATAGTAGTGGCATCTACAGCGATACATTCACGACACAGGAGAACAACACTAACTGTATAGTAGTGGCATCTACAGCGATACATTCACGACACAGGAGAACAACACTAACTGTATAGTAGTGGCATCTACAGCGATACATTCACGACACATGAGAACAACACTAACTGTATAGTAGTGGTATCTACAGCGATACATTCACGACACAGGAGAACAACACTAACTGTATAATAGTGGCATCTACAGCGATACAATCACAACACAGGAGAACAACACTAACTGTATAGTAGTGGCATCTACAGAGATACATTCACGACACAGGAGAACAACACTAACTGTAAAGTAGTGGCATCTACAGCGATACATTCACGACACAGGAGAACAACACTAGCTGTATAGTAGTGGCATCTACAGCGATACATTCACGACACAGGAGAACAACACTAACTGTATAGTAGTGGTATCTACAGCGATACATTCACGACACAGGAGAACAACAATAAATGTATAGTAGTGGCATCTACAGCGGTACATTCACAACACAGGAGAACAACACTAAATGTATAGTAGTGGCATCTACAGCGATACATACACGACACAGGAGAACAACACCAAATGTATAGTAGTGGCATCTACAGCGATACATTCACGACACAGGAGAACAACACCAAATGTATAGTAGTGGCATCTACAGCGATACATTCACGACACAGGAGAACAACACCAAATGTATAGTAGTGGCATATACAGCGATACATACACGACACAGGAGAACAACACCAAATGTATAGTAGTGGCATCTACAGCGATACATTCACGACACAGGAGAACAACACCGACTGTATAGTAGTGCCATCTACAGCGATACATTCACGACACAGGAGAACAACACTAAATGTATAGTAGTGGCATCTACAGCGATACATTCACGACATAGGAGAACAACACTAATTGTATAATAGTGGCATCTACAGCGATACATTCACGAGTTAGACAGTACTAGTTAAAGAAACTACAGCAGAATGTTATTACACAACCGTTTATTAAAGCTCTATCCAGGTGTTCACGTCATATAATAATTTATAAGTATGGTTTTATTGTCGTTTTTTTTTTAATTACCGTGATTGAATATGCGTAAAATGTCGTCATCAGTTGGTAAGAAATACTATACACGTTGCATAATTGGCTGTTGTTGACGGAATATGTATAACTATAGGAGGAAAATGAAAGAAATCACTCGCACAATAACTTATAAGCCTCGGCCTAACAATTATATATGTATATGTCCAACATTCCCTACTTCATTTCCTTTATCACTTGTTCAGGATACAGCTTTCTCGCAAGATCGCTAAGGGTCAGACACTTGTAGAGACTAGTATCGTCGTTATTATCTTCTCTATTTATCCGCCTTATTAGGATACTAATGATCTAATTGACAGAAGTGCATAGTTACACTGTACATGGGGGAAATATTAGTTAAAAGGGAAGTCAACATGCAAAAGTACACTTAATCATCCAAATAACAACCTTAAACGTTCGCTGTTCTTAGAAAAAGAGGGTTTGGTATGGAATTGTATCCTGTATGATGTGATTACAAGTTAGTTAGTGAGGTCTGCAGCTCATAAGCGCAAGGTCTTATCAATCGAGATACCGTGGTTGCTAATAATTGCCACAAAATAGGTAACAAGTCGAACAGGAAAAGTAGCTTTCACAAAACTCTTTCAACCAAATCACGCATCAAATAAACAACCAAATCACGCATCAAATAAACAACCAAATCACGCATCAAACAAACAACAAAATCACGCATCAAATAAACAATCAAATCACGCATCAAACAAACAACAAAATCACGCATCAAATAAACAACCAAATCACGCATCAAACAAACAACAAAATCACGCATCAAATAAACAACCAAATCACGCATCAATCAAACAACCAAATCACGCATCAAACAAACAACCAAATCACGCATCAAACAAACAACCAAATCACGCATCAAACAATCAAATCACGCATCAAATAAACAACCAAATCACGCATCAAACAAACAACCAACTCACGCATCAAACAACCAAATCACGCATCAAACAACCAAATCACGCATCAAACAACCAAATCACGCATCAAACAAACAACCAAATCACGCATCAAACAAACAACCAAATCACGCATCAACAACAATTACAATGTTAATAAGTGATCTGCATTCGAAAATAAACATACTGTGTCTTTAGTTACTCGTTTGAATGCGCTATCTACAATAGAGTGCATATTTAGCATCCGCTTTACATCCGTGCAATTAACTATTCGTGTACACTACAAACGTTTAAATAAGCCTTGCGAAGTATCTATAATATTTTTTTCTGTTTCTAATTATCATTTTGAAATGAATTATGAGTTAACAACATCAAAATTCATTTGATTTGTAATTAGCTATGGGTATTGTAATCCTGTTTGTTTAAAGTTATAGATAGAGTCTGATCTCAGCGCATCCTATCGAGGTTTTAAATAACCAACGAGCTGAGACAAACTCTGTCTGTTTTGTAGTATGGTGTACTGAGTGATCCTGTCCGTACTCTAAATTCCATTTATCGGAAGTTAGAGTATGGTAAAGCGCCGCCACTTTGTTTATCCTGAATTAAACGATTTAATTAAGAGAGAGAGAGAGAGTCACGCGAACGGTCGAATCGTCTGGAAAGAGAGAGAGAGAGAACTCGCTCACGAACGGTCGAATCGTCTAGAGAGAGAGAACTCTCTCACGAACGGTCGAATCGTCTAGAGAGAGAGAGGGAGAGAGACGTTTACCTTCTGACTTCGACGTTGGCACGTGACAATAACTTCTCCTGGGAGAGGATTGATGGACGGAGAGACTAAAATGTATGCTCAAAAGAATGTAAGACGATTGTAAAAATAACTCTAATTAAAAGTTGGTTACTGTACCTTTTTTTGTGATACAGAGAATTACCTAATAATTTTTGTAAATGACGCTCGATTGCCACTGTAAATGCAATATCTTGTCTTATGTTTTTTCTACAACAAAATAACAAAAAATGGGGAAAAAGAAAAGACAGGGGGAAAAAACAACAGCAGCAATTGTTTAAATAAGATCTAATTGGCACTATGGGTGATGCAATTCCACTGCAATGAAAGCATAATAATTATAAGATAAAGATAGATAAAATTTATCCATTATTTCAACAGTCCAAAAAGCCCTAGGTGCATGAAGATACTTTGTTTTGTTTTGTTACGTCATTTCCAACACATGCATGGTTATATATGACGGTCGATTCTTTTGTGGTAGAGGCTGACCACCCATTTTTCCTGGGTAGAACCAGTACTGTACACCTCCCGCCATCCGTAAGAATCGACCCTTCCTCACTTACAAGTCGAGCTCCCATGAGGATACAAAGTGTTGTATATAAAAATCGACAACCATGTAGTGAATGATAGCAATTACGCCTATAAAAAGTATATAGACCTATAAATATTAAGAGCGTCTGTGAGTCTTTTTTTCCATATGCCATATGAGCCTATTTTTTCCATGCTCTAGTCAAAATAGTATGTCCATATGCCATGAGTTTTTTAATTTATCTATATTTTATCATATAGACAAATTATTTTTTCCCATATAGATATTTTTTCCGTATGCCATATGAGGCAAATATTTGTGTCCATGTGCCATATGAGGCAAATATTTGTTTCCATATGCCATATGAGACCTCCCTTAAATGGGACTCATAAACTCCTGCAAAAACTAAATGAAAACTAAATAAAAAGGAGACGGCTTTAACAAACTTGGACAAAAGAAGTAATCAAATATCTTCGAAGTATTTGTTGTCATAAAGTTGGTAACTTCGAATTTCAGCCGTATTTTAGCGAGTGTACGGAAAGTGATAAATACTAGTCTCTAGCCGAGTATATAAAATACATATCACTTTTCGAATGTCACTTTGGGTAAGTACCGTTACTGTATACAGGGGCGGATCCAGGATTTCAGCTTAGGGGGGCGTAATATTTTGGTCAATTTTCGGGTCCGTCTCTAGCCTCATAAAATGTTTGCGGTAGTGCATTGATAGGGTAAAAAAGTCCGTTTTCAAATAAAAAGATTTAAGAATGTGTTAATTAAACCACTCATTAGCCATTATGCGTGGAGCGAGCGAAGCGAGCGAGAAAAAAATTATACTGAAGGTGTGCATCTAAATTGTTTGATATTTTATCTACAGAAACATGGACATACACGTATGAATAAAAAAAGTCCGTTTTCAAATAAAAGGATTTAACAATGTGTTAATTAAACCACTGGTTAGCCATTATGCATCTAGCGAGCGAAGCGAGCGAGAAATTGTTTTATACTGAGGGCGTGCAACGAAATTGTTTGATATTTTAATTTCAATAACATGGACATACATGTATGAATAAAAAAAGTCCGTTTTCAAATAAAAGGATTTAAGAATGTGTTAATTAAACCACTCATTAGCCATTATGCGTGGAACGAGCGAGAAAATTTTTTATACTGAGGGCGTGCATCTAAATTGTTTGATATATTATCTACAGTAACATGGACATACATGTATGAATAAAAAAGTCCGTTTTCAAATAAAAGGATTTAAGAATGTGTTAATTAAACCACTCATTAGCCATTATGCGTGGAGCGAGCGAAGCGAGCGAGGAAAAAAATTATACTGACTGAGGGCGTGCAACGAAATTGTTTGATATTTTATCTACAATAACATGGACATACATGTATGATCCGGAATTTTTAGGGGAAAAAAATTATACTGACTGAGGGCGTGCAACGAAATTGTTTGATATTTTATCTACAATAACATGGACATACATGTATGATCCGGAATTTAGCCATTATGCGTGGAACGAGCGAGAAAATTTTTTATACTGAGGGCGTGCATCTAAATTGTTTGATATATTATCTACAGTAACATGGACATACATGTATGAATAAAAAAGTCCGTTTTCAAATAAAAGGATTTAAGAATGTGTTAATTAAACCACTCATTAGCCATTATGCGTGGAGCGAGCGAAGCGAGCGAGGAAAAAAATTATACTGACTGAGGGCGTGCAACGAAATTGTTTGATATTTTATCTACAATAACATGGACATACATGTATGATCCGGAATTTTTAGGGGAAAAAAATTATACTGACTGAGGGCGTGCAACGAAATTGTTTGATATTTTATCTACAATAACATGGACATACATGTATGATCCGGAATTTTTAGGGGTGCCCCCCCCCCCCCCCCCCCCCCCCCCCCCCCCCCTGGATCCGCTAGTGGTATAGGACACATCATTTACGCTTTTCGACATGAGCCAAACTACAACTGGAATTATAAATTACTAAACATGTCATTTGTTTTATCAAAAAAACTGTTTTAATTAACATTATTTACCTTAAAAACAATGGAAACAACAGCTCACGTCTGCTGCGGTCATATACAAATGGAGGAGTTTTTGTCAAGGGAAGTAACTTTAGAAAACACGTGTTCAGCTTTTAATTTGTTCCTTAATATCGATAATAAATGCGAAGTACTTTCTATTGATAATGAATTGCATTTCCTAAATGGATAAATACAAAACACAGAGTGCATGTATGCAGCTCAGTTGGTTGATTCATGTTCTTATAAGTCATCGAACAATAGCACGGGTACCCTACTAGCATAGAACAGCAGTTGGGAGTAATATATAAGGATAGTACTAGGCAATAGTGTATTTGTATAATAGAAATTGTAGTTGCATGATAAAATAAAAATAAGTATGCAATAAATCTATGTAGCTCTATTGTGATATTCAGTTTCTATAGATAAGTGTTCTTATATACAACAAACAGAAGACAATATGCGTAATTATCTAAATAAGGACTACTGGTAATGTTCAGGGCTGCCAAAACATTTTGTACTAAAAAATCCTGAGATTATTAGAAAATAAGATTTAAAGTAGACTTTTAAATGGAAATTTGAGCGCACGATATGGTTTTTGAACTTATTTTTTTTAAAGCATGAATTTAAATGATTTTTTATGCAATTAATGCTTATGCATTGTTTGAAGTTAAAGAAAACAATAGCTTAGGTATATCAGAGACGTAATAAACCAATATTCTTAAATCACTGATTACATGCTGCAACACACACTCACACACGCACGCCCGCACACACACATATATATATATATTAGGGAACTTTATAATTAGGTCATTAAATTAGAAAGACTTGGTTTACTGTTTCAATTAGACTGACCAATTAAAGAAGCAAGAGATATATTGCTGATATTGCACATGTTGTTATATCACTGAAGCAATTAATTATGTCCTTGGGCGTTAACTGTATATTCAGTCAGTGGATTACACTGATGACCCCCATGTATCTGACACTTGTAAATACATTCCTTTGCATCGCAGACTAGGTAGTGTAACATGGTCAATGCAGGAAATAGTTAATAAATTGTAAAAATATAGATGTTAAATCTGAACATATTGTTTTGATGGGAATCCGGAGATTATACGATTAAATCCGGAGATCAGGAGAGCAAATGAAAAATCCGGGGAATCCTGATTTTATCCGGAGGTTTGGCAGGCCTGAAGATTGCACTTGACGTAAGTTGTAAGTAAAGACCGATGAGTGCCATGACTCAAACACATACTTCGGTCATCAGACTGGGTTTCTTAATGTGACATTTATGAATAGCAAGGACGCTGAAATGTTTTTTACACAAATATTTTTTTATTCTTTTAAGTACCCATTACATGTACAAACAGAGGACTTATTTATTATTTTACATATTGATAACAATTACATATAAACTGCAAACAACGTGTAGTCATACTCATTAATCAGCTCGTGCGTTTTATTTTAATTTGTTAAAGGGACACATGGCGAACTTGAGTTACACTGAAACATTAAAATAGTATCTCGGTTATTAATCTTGCCTCATTTTGACTTTAGAACCGCATAGGATCAAACAATGACTTGAGAGTTCAACCCTTCTAAATTCAAGTATACAACTGATGTATTATTATCAAAAGTTAGTAATTTGTAAAATCAATTTACCTTGAACTATTTAAACACTTAAATTTAATGACTGAAAGTATACACGTCATATTGAAGACCAACAGGACGCTAATTAAGATTGCCAAATGTTCCCTTCAAATTAACTTAGTATATGTATATAGTATCTTAATCTTTAACATTATATTATTTAGTAAAATAGAATACTGTAGAGCAAAAGTGATGTTGCGCCATCATGTGGTTTATGTTTTTGACATATGTCAGTATATTCAAATGTACTATTATATATAGAATTGTTTTGCATCAATTTATTCACAAGTATGCACCTTTATATATCTCTTTTATGCATATATATACATACACACACACACACACACACACATACATATATCTGTATATCATTTTGTATTTTGTCGAAATTATTTTGTCAAGTATATACACATTTGCAGATATACACACATATGTATACACATATGTACACACTCACTGTATGTATTGTTTTGTTATATGATCCTGCTATTGACATAATACACCGTTCAGAATATGCATGGATTACTTTTCTTTCCAGTGGTGGGATGTGGGGAAGGGGTTGGGGGTGGGGGAGGGTGGTGGAAACAATGATACACATATACACATACACACACACACACACACACACACACACACATATATGCATATACAAATAATAAATTTAAATATTCACCATTATTTAATGTATAGACACGTATCCATATATTCTCAAATATTCACCATTCTATATTACATTTAGATAGTTTTACCCATTATCTACAACATGCATCTAAAATATTTTGTCGAGTATATACACATTTGCAGATATACACACTTGTCATACTGCAAAGAAAATTCTCAGGATTTCATTGGTCAATGCGCCGTAGACATGAGCCCATGTCTACGTCTCGAGACGTGAACATAAAACGAATTCCCCATTACTCCAATACCCAAAAAACAAAATGGCGACGATAACGTTGCCGATTCGTTTTGGAAACCGCCGAGTGTTTCCTTCCTATCGCTTTTCTGCGCTTTTCCACTGTGTGTAAAAGTCTGAAATAATCGTAAGTGTATTTTTTTTTGCAACTTTACAGATAATAAAACATTAACAAAGTGACAAAATACGTTTATTTTATTTAAAAAATCAGCCAAATTTAAAGACGTTAGAGCGATGACGTCACGAAAGTAAACAACGTCTAGTTAGAGACACGTTACGGGGAAATTGGCGCAATAAAAATGAAATCGTGTTTTGGCTGGTTTTTTTTCTTAAATAAATGGTTACAACTTTGAAGTATGACAAATTCGTTATTAGGATTCTTGACAGGGAACATGGGCTCACATTCCCTGCCTGGAAATATATATTCCCCCTCGCCTAACGGCTCGGGTGCATATATTTTCCAGGCAGGGAATGTGAGCCCATGTCCCCTGTCAAGAATCCTAATAACTAATAATATGTACAAACATATGTACACACTCACTGTATGTATTGTTTTGTTATATGATCTTGCTATTGAATATGCATGCATGGATTACTTTTCTTTTCCGGCGGGGACTCTGGTGGGATGGGGCGTGGGGTGTGGAACAATTATTATACAAAACATTTTCTGGAACATATATATATACGGATAGGAAAAAATTACAACTTAAAAAAAGCTGAGAAGTTGTTTTTACTATGATGATTGTTATGGTTTCCTTGAACTTTGAAATGTTTAATAAATAGGTCTATATATCTATTTTTGTTGTCATATTTTACCAATGTTTATATATCGACTCCACATGGCTTCAAATCTTTTTACTTTTAAATTTGTATATGCTTTCCACTTTTCCACTTTTTAAAAAGAAAAATATGTTTTTTTAACAATATTTAGTGGGTTTTGCTTTTGCATCTTTTGCTGATATATAAAAAGTTTGGCTTGCATGATAATCTTGCTCAAAGTGATATCAAATTTATTATTTCCAAATAAGATATCCGTTTCTTCCCAAAATTGTCAAAATTATATTACATTTATTTCTAAGATATGACCAAAACTGTTTTACAACTTCACAATTACAAAACAAGTGATAGATGGTTTCGGGTAAAATATTGCAAAAATCTGCACATATACTATTATCTAGAATGTTCATTTTGTTAGCAAAAAGTTAGTTCCCAGAAGTCTATGGTTGATTCTGTGTTATGACCAAAGTAATTTTGGATCTTTTTGTTATTTTAGACGGTATTGCGTAAATTGTTTCGAAATTATTGTTTGGTACGGTTAAAACTTCATTCTTCCATTTTATTAATGTCTTGAGGTAAATATTTGTTTTAATCAACATATCATAAATAAATCTACAGCCTTCAGTATGTTTTTGGATTAATGATAGGATAACAGGGTGTTAGGAATTTGGACTATTATCGGGTAAATGTGCTATATTCAATTTACCCGTGCTATATTCAATTTACCCGTGCTATATTCAATTTACCCGTGCTATATTCAATTTACCCAAGTAGTTTAATTCTAATAGCAGTAATAAGACCTTCATATTCTAAGAAATTAGACCTTATGTCATGTCGATTATTGAATTCTCTGTAAGAGTAAAAGTTTCCAGTTGTGTTTAAAAGGTCATTGATTAATAAAATTCCTCCTTCGTACCATCTTCTATAGAAAACGCTTGAACCTTAATATCTGGAGTATGCCATAAATTAACAGCATGAAATTGCTGCCATGAAATCGGTTTCACGTGTTCAGTATTTTTATAACAGGAAACTACTTCTTTCGAAAAGGGATTATGTATTCTATATAAATTTCGGTTTATAAAATCACTACCAAAATTAACTTTGTCTGTGAAAATGGGGCACATTGTTTTCACTAGTGAGTATAGTTCAATATTAATTGTCATTCTTAGCCCCCCCACCCCCCCCCCCCCCCCCCCCTTTATCTTTTTGCGTTATTCCAAAGAAAGTTATAAAACATACACTCAAGTGATATGAAAACGCAAAAACGGGAATTGTCATTCTTAGCCCCCCCCCCCCCCCCCCCCCTTTATCTTTTGCGTTATTCCAAAGAAAGTTATAAAACATACACTCAAGTGATATGAAAACGCAACACGGGAATTCCCCCCTGCAGTTAACTAGAGAAAGGACACAACTGTGATGTTGTAGACGTTTTAAACACACTACACTTTGTAACAAGAACTTCATCAATGTTGAAGTTGCTCTTCGAAAAATTGAGCTAGTTCAGTACTGTATTTAACGTAAATAGTTTGCAAAATTTTGCATCCTAAGTTTGCTCACATGATTGAGCCAAACGCGTACTCTGTGAATAATGAAACATTGCAGGAATACTATTTGCTGTATTATTTGTTGTTTTAGTATTTTTTCCAAAAGGAAAGGTCTTGCGTAGCCATGTACCATTCGATTAAAAGCAGCATATTGTACATACAATATATAGCGGAAATTCCCATGTTGCGTTTTCATATCACTTGAGTGTATTTTGAAGAAGTTTGATTTTATCAGTTTGGTGGGTTGGGGATTCCTATTATCAAATGATTAAGTTCCGATAGTTCTAGGCTTTTTATAACCACATTTATTCCCAAAGGAGTAAGTATTATTTTAGACTAACTTGCAAGTAATCTTCTAATTTCCTCTATTTCAAGGTCATAATTTATGTTTATCATTGAATTCAGGTTTGTTGAGAATGTAACCCCTAGTACAGTGAAGTTGTCTTTTCTGGACATAACTTTGTGTAGCTACCTTTTTTCGATCCAAACCAGACAACTTTTGTTTTGTCAGAATTTATATTAATGTCGGAGATTTGTGCATAACGTTTTAATGCCAACATGGTGTGTAGAAGTGATTCTTTGGAGCCATCTAGAGTCAAACTGGTATCATATTGTGATACTAAACACTCAGTATCATCTATACGAATACCTTTAATTTTTGGATTGTTTCTTAACAGTACAGATAATACTTCTGCACACAGAATGAACAGGTAAGGTGACAATTAGTCTCATTGACGACAACCTCGTTGTAGATAGAACCAGTCGGACATATGCCCGTTAACAATAACACATGACTCTATAGTGTGGTAAAACAATTTTATCCAACTAATAATTAAAAAAATGCAAAACTTTTGTCATTAAATTCCATGATACCGTGTCAAAAGCAGTCGCGATATGTGTTCCCATAAATCTGCCCGGTGAAAACCTAGTTTGGTCTTCATGGATAATAGTACATAACACATTTTCTAGACGAAAGCTATTGTGTATATAGTATATTAGAGCGAGTTAGGGTCCCAATGATCAGTACAAGAAAAATGCTTATTAATAAATGCAGACAATTCTCAAGTGTTTGCGTCTGTGTGATCAAGATCGATTCAGAACGTTTCGGCACCAAACCATTTTGACACCTAGACGAATCGGCACCTAGACGTTTCGGGCATCCAAACCATTTCGGCATCTATTTTAATTTTTAACCTAGACGTTTCGGCATC